>CM076581.1:845188526-845326009 GCA_034641835.2 Pinus albicaulis
AGCGTTGGAATCTAGGTAGGCTTCTATTCCAAGTCTTTCATTCGTAACTAGGAGCTTGCGTCATAGCATTGTTTGTTTGTTGCTAGACCCCTGCTGGGCTAGTAGGGATCGCCTCTGTCCGCAGAGGGGATTTACCTCCTCAACAGTGTCCCACCACTTGCACTTAAAATTAACACATTGGAATGAAAAAAAGTCCACTTCAATGATCTGTTGTAGATTTTCGACGTAACCTAAGATCCCCTTATTAGGTTTTAATTATGGTGGTCAACACGAGTAGATTGGTCAAATTCGACTTCAACTCCATAGTACTGTGCCATGCATCCATCGTCGACATCCTTCGTGTGAAAATTATGTCCATATGCCCACATAGATGGGAAAAAATGCACCTATAAAAAATGAAAAAATCATACTAGACATAATTAAAATATAAAATATAGATGTTTCAATTCAAAGGTGCATTATGCAGTTAAAAATGTATAGAAAGAGATTATTACTGAGTTACAACACCCAATTCCTATGTTTAGCACATCCTCCTCAGCACATGGGTAATGACCAAATACACCATATTTCTCTCTGACTTGATCAACTACCCAACTGTTAGGGCATATCATTAGCATATTTTGTTTTAAAGGATAAATATAGGGCACACGTCTACCATTCAACCATATGAATTCTTTCCGATCACTGCCCCATTTCCTCCTCTTATGTTCATACAATGTAACCCACAACTATGCCGCTTCTGAATTGTAAAGAATGAAGATGTTGATGGATTCAATTTTTGAATTAGCTGCTGAAATCAAACTAACTTATATAGTATGTATGAGATCAAAATATGCATTATGAATTTTAGTGTGAATAGTTAATGTGTAGAAATTTGACAAATGATAAGTCACTTACACTTTATCATGCACCTTTTTCCATTCATTTGGAGAAGCTACCCTTCTCTTTTGTATTCATCTCTTTCATTGTCCCAAATCACTGCATCGAGTGTGTTTTCGATTTGCTTGATGTACTCACTAGCATAATATAAATACTTGTTGGAGCTGGGATCCCCTGTGAAGTAAAGACTCTATAGATCGAGGAGCGGAGCGTGCATCACGAAGTATATTTTTGGTCTTAGGGGCTTTGGGGTGGTCAAAGCCCCTTATTATGTAATGGGATGGGAATTTTTGAACGTTAGAATCCGCCTAGGGTTTGGGACCATGGTATTGTAAAATCTAAATCTATATAAGGAGTCTAGATAGAAGTCATAGGTAAGCATGATAGATGATATTCGATGCATTTGGATATGAGATTGTGCTAGAGGCTGTGTTTTGGGTAGAGGAAAATTCTCATGCAGTTGTGTGCGCAGAGACCTTAGGAAGTTTGCAGCTATGTGTACATACCCCTGCAGCTGTGTACGCAGGGCCTTGTAGCTATGTGCGCAGGGTGAAACGTGGATGTAAAGAGAAGGTTTGATTGATAATGAAATAAATGTTGAGAAAGATCTAAGTATATTGATGTGTTTACTTTTCAATTATTGTTTATGAATGTTTATGTTGAATAATTTTTTTTATCTGTAACTAAATATTGAAATATTTTTTATGATTGTTTGATGTGTTTAATGTTTGAATAAGTAAGATCACGCATTCTGTGAGTAATTTCAACAATTGTGTTGAAAAGTGTTGGTATTATTGATAGATCTGGCCTGCGTAGCTCTGTTAAGAAGGAAAAGCCATAAATCCACAGTCTAGTGTCCCTCTTGATGCAGAAACCTGGTTCTAGCATCCCCCTATATTACCTTGGGTGAGACTTCGATCTGCGCAAGCAGGTTGTTGTTGAAAGGGCCTGTAATAGTGGGTTTTGTTGAACTGCGTAGTCACTTCAAACCTGGGTCTAGGCCCCATCAAGCCAACAAATGGTTCCATTGTCGGGACTTGGATCTGACTTAGGGATAGATGGATGTGGATTCCGTCTAAGGAAGAGCTTGAAAATTGGGCTGATTTGAAGGAATGTGAATTTTTTGTGCAAGAGAACAGAAGTCAACGCATCTCTACTGAACACTGGTTATAAAAGTATATTTATACAGATCAGTATGAGATATTTTTTGCATCATTTTCTAGCGAGTTTCATGAGTGGATATTAAGACTCACAAAGTAGGTGGGTCATTTCAATAATAAGCCCAATGTGTGGACCCCACATCTGATTGAGAAGCTGAAAAAGACTAATAATGAGATTGCGAGGGCTGTTGATTATTGGATAGATAGTATCCTTGGAGGGTTTATCTTTGGGTCTGTGATCAAGAATTTTGTGTCTTATAGCGAAGTAGAGAGCAGGTTTTTTCAGAAACCCCAGAGGTAAGTACCTGAATTCACTGAAAATGCTATTGTGTGAAAAGGGTATATTACAGATGCACTCAGAATTATGTTTGAATAAAGAGAACCTGGTGCTACGCGAAGTAGTAAGCGATTTATAATAGGTTGGGGTACGTACATTGAAACTGAATATAGACCATTGTTTGAATCTGAGAAAGGAGAAAGAAACCCCGCTACTCCACGAAGTTTGTCGTTGAGATCTGAAAGTCATCAAAGTGCTAAGGAAATTCACTAACTTTCCACCCCCTTTATCACTCCATCCTGTTCTGCTCCTCCATATCCACCTCCCCTCATGGCCTAGCCACCAAACATGCCATGCATGTGTTTAAGGGAATAAATGACCCTGAACAATTATGATTTATGATAGAAATGATATGGAGTTCGCTAAATGTTATAGATGAAAATATGAAGAAAGTGTAGTTGATTACAACACTGCAAGATAGAGCATTGTCCTGGTACATGAAACATGCTATGTTGAATACAAATTATTCTTTAGCTGAGAGAAAGACTGCGTTGAACGCTGAATTCAAGAAACCAAAGTCGCAGTCCTAGTGTATCACAGAGATCAAAGAAATTAAGTAGTCGACTACCAAGTTTGTATGGGAGGTGGATCAGAGATTTAAAACGCTGTTGAGCCAAGCTAGTTTCAATATCCTGGATGAACAACATAGAGAATGGTTCATTGCTACATTTTTTCCTCATCTCAGACTGCCATTGTCTCAACAGAAGATTGAAACTCAGGCTGAAGCACTAGAGATCGCGATGAAGCTTGAAGCATCGCCCCTAGCTGATACAAGTATAGGAGTGCAACAAATTCAAACTCAATTGGCGAGCTTGCATATGGAGCTCCAAGATCTAAAGAAGGAGAAAGGAGGTTCGCCCGAAGATGAGAATTGAGGTTTGGTGTATCAAATGCAAAGTGAAGGGTCAATATAAAGAAAAATTTCCTTTTTATAGAGACTATTTGAACGCTGGGATGTCGATCCCATTGAAGCCTGGATCGAGCGCGGGGCCAAGTATAGGGCCTAGTGTATGGTGTAACCTCTACGAATTTGTAGGCTAGAATTCCACAGACTTTCGTCATATGTTGCAAAAATTTGTCAGATCGCCAAATAAATTGTTCTATAACTTTTGCAGTTCGGTAGGGCATGATGAACAACATTGTAGGAGCTATGATTTGATGATACAGAACAATCCTGGTGCATATTAGATGCAAGTAGAAGGTCACGAAGCTATGGGTTCACCTACTGTGCAAGGATGGATCCAAGTCTGAGGGCGCAACTGAGGAGGAAGCGCTGGTCATGGTAGAGGGAAGATCATTTTTCATAACTGCGGAAAACTTGGACATTTTTCTCAAGATTGCCAGAATCCGACTGCTGTGACCTGTAAGCATTGTCAAGAATTTGGTCATGAAATTGAAGAGTGTTCCATTTTGTTAGCTAAAATGTTGGAGAATCATGAATAGCAACCAAATCAGAATATCCAAATGATGAGGGTTGAATTGCGCCATAGAGATCCAAGCGTTAACATAGTAACGCGCAGTGGTACGAGTACCAGAAGGGACCGTGCAGAAGGAACAAGGACTGAAACGATGACATGGATAAGGAAAGTAGAAGATAAGAATGTAGGATTTAATGTGCAATATGAGAAAGAGAAATTCATGGAAGAAAGGAAGGCATTTATGACTCCTAAAGCTTCACCATCTACCACGTAGAGACAACTATTTCTGGTGAAGAATAAGCCTGAGGGGAATGCCAAAGTTAGGGAAGATGATTAATCTATCTTGGCGTCCTTTTTAAAAACATGTATAAAATTGTTGAGGGACCATAAGGTTACAGAAGGACTGCAGGAATTGATAGATAACTGTGTTTGCAAGGAAAAGATGCAGCTACAACAACACACAATAAATAAAGTGTACAAGAACAAGAAAATAAATATCCGAGTGATGTGGTTGACTTCACAGATCGAAGATTATGAGATGGATCAAGTCATCCTAGATCTAGGGTCATATGTTAAGGTTTTTCCGAAGAAAACATGGGAATAGATGTGAAGGCCTAGGCTGTAGTGATCACTAATTCACTTGAGGATGACGAACTAGCTAAAGATCATCCCTATGGAGTACTTGCAGGGAATTAGTGTAGATATTTATGGCGTGGGTGTATTGGTTCATTTTGAAGTCATCGAGATCGTGGATGATAGTAATCCTTATCCTACGTTGTTGGGATTTGATTGGGCTTATGAATTGGATGATATAATCAACTTGAAGAATAGGCAGATGGTGTTTGAAAAAGATGGAACCTAAGTTGTTGTGACATTGGATCCTTCAGAAGGTATGCGCTATACAGAGCTTGTCCAGCATGAGTATGGAAATGTTGCGATAGATTAGATTTATAAGATCACAACGTAGGATGAAGACTAGATTAACCCCACAGCCGATGGTAGAATATGCTAGGAGTGCAATAGTTCATGTGTTTCAGATTCAGATGAGGAGTTGGAGCACTGACAAAGTCGTTTTCATGAAGTGACTACTAAGCGTTGTAACAGGGTAATAAAATATCTATGCCATGTCAGACTAAGAGGTATGCGACTTGCATTTTTATGATGGCACGAGGAAATTTGTCTTGTTTCTAGAAGAATTTGAGCAAAAGGTTCCTAAAGAATAGAGGTATGAAGCTTTGGACTTCGCATTGAGTTCTACTCCAACCCGATGGTGGGACGTGCACAAAGAGAGTTTAGGAGGATGGACATAATTTTGTAAATTGATAAGGTTGAGGTTTGGTCAGGTTGATACAAAAATCACAAAGAAGTATGATGGCCAAAGTGATACGTGTGAGCATTTAGCTCGTTGGACCGAAGCTTGGGGCGCTGAACCTCAGCCAGAATGGGTGCACATGTTCTTCCATTCCTTAGATGTGATACCTCAGCAATGGTATCTTGAAACAGAACTGTGCCATGGAACAACAGATTGGGATGAGATGGTAGAAGGTTTCTTGTTTACTTATAGCTTCGCTGATGGACGAGGGTGTATTAATGCGACTCTTCAAGAAGTTAAGGCAGTGGTGTTCCGAATCACTAAGGAGCCGAGAATATTGATACAACCTGATTGGGCTGTGCAATTGAATCAGAACCAATTATGTTGTCAACAGTCCGCTTGGGAAGACCTGGCCAACAAAATTGTGTTAGGGAAGGAGATCTACGGATGCCAAGGTGAACAAATGTAGACGAAATATGGTGAAGGATGGATTCAACGCAATCAAAGTACTTCACAGAAGGTTGATTGCAGACGCAATTGGAGGTTACTGTGCCGAGGGAGGGAAGCACTGCTTCGAAGGGGCGAGTCTCACGAAGTTCATCGAAAATATGACCGCTAGAACAGTAAAAATCAATTGGACAACGACTTAGCCATTAGAAGGAGAGGGAAAAACACATTTAATGGGAATATCTAGCCAAATATGTTTCCAAATCGGCATTTATGAGGAGTGTCTAAGGGTGATGATGAGGTTCGAATTTAAAATTTTTCTATAAATCAAGGATCTCGCCCCCTTTTCAAACACTTTGTGCGCTAAGTGTTAGAAGATATAATTGTTGTTTGAAAGAGTTTCGAGCAATATTTTGCATGTCGGATTACAACTTTGAAGCCTTTAGAGAAGCATTGATCAATGTAGGACTTAGACACATGATCTGACCTGGTTTCAACAACATAATGAAGAAAACACCGCGAGTAACTGCCAGAGGGTTGAGGTCATCAAGAGGACAGAAGACTACATGCGCAACACCATTCGAGAAGCCTAAGAAACCAATTTTGATATATTCGCCCCAGAAGAAACTCACGAAGAAACACCGAAGTATGGGGGTTTAGGAGAGGCAAAAGGAAATAGCCCTGGAAGTCAAGCCAGATGAGGATGAGGAGGTAGAAGAAGCAGTAGAGGAAGTTGACGTTGAGAAGGTTGAACCTCTCTCAAGGTTTCCTCCTTACATTCTGCCTCGGAAGTCGAAGGCTAAGAAGTTGGTGAAGGAAGTACAAGGTGTTAACCCCACTGATTCCTGATGAAATGGTAGTTGAAGGTGACTTATTGGCTAAAGTTCTCTAACTGAGAATGGAAGACTGGGATTTTAATTACAGAGGCAAGTACCCACAATTTGAACCTAGTCAGTATCTGCGCCTGCACACATATCCAAGGGGTGTCACAAGATTAGAACCGATGAAATCGGTAAAAGTTATCCAAAAGTTAGGAATACTCAACATGCTCTATGTGCCTCACTTCAGGTGAAGTCCCATCAACACTATTTGTGTGCGCTAGCTGCTGGCCTTGGTGCATGATGGTTGTTTATGGTCGGGGAAGAATATCATCATCAATGAAATGCTTATCAGAAAGATTACGAACCTTCCTTGTCTTGGGACAGACCATGTGGAGGGACCTCAAGGTTACTTCATTAGCTCTATCTCTGACAGAACTGTGCATTTTTCCATCCTGGCAGGAAAAATCACGAGGAAAATCTGTGGAGGGGAGGCTTCCGCGCCTGTCATTACTTTAGTTGCATAGTGCACTAAGGGTGTGGTATATAATTGGGATGGATATTTATGTCAAGAGTTCCTCGAATATTGCAGGTCCACTTAAGAAGAAGGAAATTAGTTCCACTACGCATGGCTCTTCCTTATCATTGGGTTAATGGAATGGAGAGAACCCAGGGGATCACAGTTCAACATCGCAGATCTTGATCTATGAAAATAAGCCATATAAGCTTCATTATGGCATTTAGTGGAGCCATTGAGAGTTATGGCTAAATTTTTTTTTTTTCTGGGTTAGTTTGGAAATGAGCCTGCAGATGGTGATTAACTAGAAGCCCCGGTTATCACCCACCATTGTGGAACAATATCTGTAGGTTGTAGAGTTCAAAGAAAACTTCCATCATATCCAGTTTAAGGAAAAGAAGGACCTTGCGAGGGTCTGGTATGAGCTCTCATACATGGTCAAAGAGGAAGACATAGCAACTATCATTAGCCGATGGCCTGAGTGATTGGTTAACTCCATTGCATTACGATACAAAAATGACAAGAAAGAGTGGGGTGAATCCCACTACGCTAACAGGGCATAAGGACACCGAAGCAGAGACTCTGGGGACTGAAGGGGATGATATTCTTGGCGGTGGTCTAGGCACATACCTATCTGGCCCCTTCTCCTTGTTTATCGCTAATAGAAGGCAACCACAGAAGGGTGGCGCAAGGAAGAAGGTAAAATTCGACAAATCTGTTGGCCTAACATAAATGATCCTCACTAAGGGAGACATTAACGAGATCGGGGATGTTGTGCGACAAGTTAATGAGGAATTTTAGGGCAACATCAAAGGCAGTACAAGAAATTACTTGAAGATGTCCACAAAGGGCTGCAGGATTTGCAGGTGCAGGTGAGCGCATTGCAAGCGAGGATGGTTCCACCTAACGGGGCACCTGATGGACCAAGTGCAATTGTGCAAGAGTTGGCGCTGACCTCTAATACCCGCGCGGTGCCTATTCTTGCAAGCACACTACATTTTGATATGACAGTCAGATGAAGCAGGTAGTTCGATGGCAGAACACAACATTAAATCTTGTTGCGATGCCATTATAGGCTTTGCATGAGTTCCATCAAGGCATCATCGAGGAGTTAAAGATACGTGAACATCATGCTCTTCTGGTTATTCAGTATTCCCAAGAGGAACACCATAACATGATTGTGGAGAAACATGTTGCTATCCAAGAGTGCGAGGCCGAGGCAACACAACGACATAAGTTAGAATAAGCCATCTCGAAGGCATGCAGTGAGCTACCAGAGATCAAAATTCAGGCTGCAGTTGCACCTAAGGAAAAAGTGGCCAAGCTGGCCATAATGGTTAAGGATTCAAAGGCTAAAGTCAATGAATTATGCATAGAGATGGAGATGAAAATCATCGAGCTGCAACTGCAATTGCAGCCTGCCACTCCGCCAAATATTAGAGAATAACACACAATGGAGTTGAAAGCAACCACAGAGCAGATCGAGTCCCACATACAGGAGTGTGTGACTATATTTGGATAGGATCTGGATGTATGGTCCTAACTGTAGGAGGACCCTTAGGTGAAAAATATCGAAGCCGAAGTCCACGAGAAGCTTGAACAGATGATCAGATTAAGGTCATTACGAAGACCTTAGCATTGACACAACAGATTAACCATCTCAAAGAGGGTAAGTATTTGCAGGAGAAAGTTGGTGCGCTGCATAGAAAGGAGGAGCTACTTGCAGCCAGGATAAATCCATGGGAAGCTGAGGCCAGTCAACTTTCCCAAAATGCAAAGCTGAAGTTGAAAAATCTACATGAGGCGTAGAGAGGACTTGAGTAGAGAGAAACTAAGAAGGTCACATTGACGCTACTTAGAGAAATCGACAAATTTCAGTAATAGTGCGCTGAAACATTTAAACCGTTGAAGGATGCCTTGACTGGCATCAAAGCGAAGATTGAGGGCGCACCAACATTGTGACTCAGGACGAGTTACAGTTTTGTGTTGGGGGCAGTTGGAGCTGGGATCCCTTGCTAAGTAAAGAATCCATAGATCGAGGAGTGAAGAGCACAACAAAAATTATATTTTTGGTCTTAGGGGCTTTAGGGTGGGTCAAATCCCCTTATTATGTAACGGGATGGGACTTTTTGAACGTTGGACTTTGCCTATGGTTTGGGACCATGGTATTATAAAAGCTAAATCTATATAAGGAGTCCAGATAGAAGTCATAGGTAAGCATGATAGATGATATGCGATGCATTTGGATGTAAGATTATGCTAGAGGCTGTGTTTTAGGTAGAGGAAAAGGCTCCCGCAGTTGTGTGTGTGGAGACCTTAGGAAGTTTGTAGCTGTGTACGCAGACCGCTGCAGCTGTTTACGTAGGGACTTGCAGCTCGGTGCGCAAGGTGGGAGGTGGATGTAAAGAGAAGATATGATTGGTAATGAAAGAACCTTTGAGAAATATCTCAGTATATTGATGTGTTTTCTTTTTACTCACTATTTATGAATGTCTATGTTGAATAAGGGTTTTTATCTGTAACTGAATAATGTAGTCTGTTTTATGATTGTTTTCCGTGTTTAGTGCTTGAATAAGTAGGGTTGCGTAGTATTTGAGTAAGTTCAACAATTGTGTTGAACAACAATGGTATTATTGATAGATCTGGCCTGCCTAGCTCTGTTCATAAGGAAAAGCCCTAAATCCACAGTCCAATGTCCCTCTGGATGAAGAAACCTAGTTCTAGCATCCCTCGATATTGCCTCCGATGAGACTTCGATCCACACAAGAAGGTCGTTGTCGAAAGGGCCAGTAATAATGGGTTTTTTTAGACTACGCAGTCACTTCGAACCTAGGTCTAGGCCCCATCAAGCCAACAAGACTCATACGATATGTACCCCTTTGCCATAAAATCTTTCAGTTTTGTCCCTTTTCTGAACAAAACTTTTCAATTTCTTCATGTACCTATGTAAGAAGAACATCTAAAAACAAGAAACCACCCCAATCAATACAACCTCATCTACTAGGTGAATTAGAAGAAGAACCTGGAAGGCCATGAAACTCGTCGACAATTATCAAACATACAAACAATCTTAGCCATCTCTTGATGCCACTGTGGAATGCTAGCCATATGAATCTCCTTTGATGCGATCCAACGTACAAATGAAAATAATTTAGATATGGCACATCATAGGTCTTGAAGGAATTCATGGTTCACACACCCATGCATGAGCAGAGGATAATGAAACTACAAAGTAACCACAAAAGTAATTATATTTTAACCCATTGCATAAAAATAATAAAATCATGTTTTTGACATACACACTTTTAGAAGGTTCAAATGGTTATGTAATTTCAACCCCAAAAAATTGTCTTCCATAGTGAAGCAATGTCATAGTGGAGACCCATATAAAGTGGGCACCCTCAAACCCATTATAACTTCCTTTTATAAAGAAAGATCATGTTTATTTTAACTCCATGGGACATCAGATTCTTTGAAATACCAAGTGGGACATCATCTCCTCTACTTTCTTCTCTTAGCCAATGATTCATTTCAGTTTTCGAACAAATAAGAAATCTACTAACAATCAATATGTCATTTTCTTTCGATTATATGTTCCTCCATAAAGAAGATGATTTTTTTTTTAAATATATGCATGGGATTTAGTAAGTAGGCAATCTTAAGATTCTCCCAATATGGGAGCTCATAAAAGATATATTTCCTTTTCATCCCAATGGGAAATTCCACAACATAGGTGTCGAAGAATTCTAGATCATTGAACATAGGCTTCCCATTTGAATAAAAAATTTATGTAATATCCTTCTCCTTCTCTCTCTCATATCCTCTAAGGCATTCAATTGGTGTCATTATTACAGGCCTTTGGGTTCTCTTTGTTTTACCATTGGAAGCAGTTGTTTCTCTTATGTAAGGGTGTTCTTCTCAGAGGAATATACTGGAGGAGTCATACACTGTATTTCGTAAGCCACCTAGCCATCAGAAGAGGTCCAAAACATTTACATCCATGATACCCTTTTGTTATAATACCTACGAAATTATTTTATAATACAAGGAACATTAACGATCATGAACATAGAACAATTGCAGCGAATTAAATTAATATGTGAAACAATATTGTTATGTATATAAACAAATCAATAAACATGTAATTTATCATAGAAAACTGCTAATCCTGGATAATCATGTATGGTGTAAGCACATATGTTGTACAACGTAAAATCCTCTCTGTTGCAATGGTTCTTGATACATCGTATACATGTATCTATTCCATAATTCCTTCAATTCATATACTAATGGTTGTTAGTAGACACCCATATGCTTGACTTGTCCTCTACCAGGGCCTATGAGAGCCAACATAAGATGTTCATTCTTCCTTGACAATCATGGGGGGATATTTTTATTGATGGCTACTACATGCCAAATAGAATAGTTGGTGTTTTGGAGGGAATATGGGTTCACATCATCCATCGATATTGTACCTCATCCTTGAATTTTTTGGGCCATGTATCCTCTATATGCTTCATGGTTATTGAATTTGTTGGGATTCACATAATACCCAACTCACTTCTGTGTGAGGCATACCATCCCTACAACATATCCAATTCTTTGCAATGAAAGAGACTTTGAATCCTTGGGATTATAGGCATGTGCCCCAATATCTTATGAGGAGGACCATGTGATTCACCTTTTTTTTTTAAATTTATGGTACCTGTGATGCTCACATTTTAGAGATGTATCTTTGTATGCATATTCTACTCTATATAGAATACAATCATTCAAACATACATGATATGATATGTGCTAACCACGCAACATTTTCAACAACTGCTTTGCGTCTTTGCAACTACCAGGTAAGACATTATCACTCAGAAGAACCTTATCTTTGAATAACCTGTAGTTGGTGGGAAATATAAATGTACAATGTTAATATTTAAAGTTCATAAAATCGACCATTTTTAATGTTGATTGTGTGACATTATTTATCAAAATATAAGGGACTTGATCATGGTTAATTACCTCAATATTACTGAGAAACATGCATTATACATGCCAAACATTGCTTTCAAGTTTTACAGTAACATTGTTGTCCCCACCTGGGTAGACATTGACTAGTCGCTAGGTCCAAAGAGAAGGGTGGTGGAAGTATATTTTAGGATTTCGAATAAGGTATCAGTGATATGAGAATAATCCCATAGCTCATTGGTTTGGAATGCATCTAATAACATTGCCTCCATGGTAGTTGTATCCCATAAGTAATCATCCATTCCAACCTCTATTTGATTACCTCCATTGCCAACTTGTGATGAAGAACTACTATTGTTGTAGTCATTCCAAATTGGCGAATCTAAATGTAGTGGGAATTGAATAGGTGGTTGATTCAACCATTCTTTGTATGCTTCCTCTCCGAGTTTTTTCTTAATGCAACCTTCTCTCTATTTGACATTGTAGTGGGGTGCACTGGAAGATGGTAGGTGGGTCGATCATCATCAATATAATCCTAATTTCAAAAAATATTGAACATTAGTACATCAATGATATTAGTAAGAAAAATGCAATTGGTTTTTTGAAATTACATTATACCAAACAATTATTACCATCGTTGACCCATGGTTACAATTGGAAGATGCCATGTTCCAATTGGAAGGGTGAAGTGACTGTCCATTTTCATCTACCAACTACTTGTGGTATGTTTATCTTGATAAGAGCGTCTGATGTTTTTTAAATGGTGGAATATTTTCTACATATGAACTTGATTTTGAATCAATATCCTGAAAATTTCGATACATTTTTATTCAAATTGACATGGATAAAAATAAATTCCATTATATAATAGAAATATAAATAAAACATGAAATTACTGGAGATGGAAAGGGAGAACTCCACAAAGAAATTTGAGCAATATGGAGTGAGTTGGAATTTGCAGAATTGACCATTTGATATTATGATATTTTCTCCCTCAATTTGAGCAAAATTAGTAATAATTTTTTGTGTACATACCTAAAATTAATTTCGAGAACTATATAACCACAATATAAATTTCAATATAGTTTTCAAACCATTTTTCAAGTATAAGGTGACTTTAAGTGGAAAATGTATACTATTAACTACTGTAACTCATGTGGATACATCCTAAAGGATAATTTGAGATGAATATGCCATTTTATATGAAAATAAAAATTCAAATAACTTTTACAGCATATCAGTTCTCTTGTAAAAGTAATCGCACATATGCATTTAAATCATAACAACACCAATGCATTAACATAATAACCACACCATTTTCTGGGATTTCGAAAATAAAATAGAAATTTTATGATATCTATGCTCTTTTAAAACTAATCACACCGATGTGTTTCACTAATAACTGTACTGATGTGTTAAAATAATAACCACACCAATATCCGGAATTTCAAAAAAAAAGGAATTCTATCATATCGATTTGTTAGAAAAATTTAGTGCATCGATAAGTTATCTTAGTCGGTGCGAGTTACTCCTAAACACACTGGTGTGTTTGACTATTAAACACATTGACATTCAAGAAAAGTGAAAAAACACGCTTTTGTATTTTTTCAAAATGAAAAATGAGCAATAACTAAAAATTGGAAATTTAATTTCATAAAGTCCTTTAAATAGTAAGAAGTTAATCACTATTTCATTATTTTTCCCATAATTTCAAGGGATAGATTTGCAAGAGACACATACTGGGAGCATTGTGGAACAATAGAATATTTTGGAATAACAAGACTATTAAGAAGATCATAAATGAAAAGGTATCGTGATTCACTTAAAACCATGCATAGTAAAATTTTTAAATTTTACTATTGATCTTAGTAATACAATTTTTTACAATTTCTGTTAGATTTAATTAAAATAGATATTTGCAAAAGAGACATATTGGGAGCAGTGTGGAGCAGAAAAATACTTTGGAACACCATATAATCTATTTAGAAGATCAAAATTTGAAAGGTATGGTCATTTACTCAAAACCCTGCATAGTAAAAAAAATTCAAATTTTACTGTTGTTTTTACTAATTTTTATAATTTTTATTAGATTTAATTAAAATTCAGAAAAAATAAAAACCCTGCATAGTAAAAATTTTACTATTGATTTTACTAATATGTTTTTTTACAATATCTATTCCTATTTACATTTAATTAAAATTCAAAAAAAAAATTCAATACTTACCTTAAACCCTTGCTTCTTCTTGGTTATGTGGCTGCAAAATTTTACCTTAACATTTAACTCCCTCAACCACTTCACAATTAGGGATTTTCATTTTAGGCATTTGAGGTTTAATAAGTTTGTGTATTACTATATATAAAACGTTTCACATGTAAAGCACGGCGACCAATTGTTGAATGGGATCTAAACCTTATCGACCTTGTCCATTTTTTTTTTTTAACAAATTTTGTTTACTGGTGCACCATGTTTTAAATAACACACTGATGCACCATTTATTATATAATACACTAGGTTGCTATGAAAAATAACACCGTTAAGTAAAAAAACTTGTGTTTAATTTTTGTTTTTGTTTTTGTTTTTTTTCATTTTTTATTGTGACGACAGTGCTTTTATTGTTGCATATCGCACCATCACCATCATAATTTAAAGTTTTTTTTTCATTGTCGCTACTCAATACTTAAATGCCTGATGCAACCGTTAAGTCAAACCACTTGAGTTAATTAATTAATTAATTAATTTTATTTATTTATTTATTTTATTGTGATGGTGGTGCCTTTATCGTTACCTATCGCAACAATGCTCCTATGAGAAATAACACCGTTAAGTCAAACCACTTGTGTTAAATTTTTTTATGTTTCGTTATTTACTGTGATGGAGGTGCCTTTATCGTTACCTATCACACCATCATAATTTAAAGTAATATAAAAAGAATTTTTCATTGTCAGTGCTCAATAATTAAATGCCTAGTGTGTTTACTGAATTAAACACACTGATGCATTTATTCACATGAGCGCACCAGTTTCCAGAGCTCTTTTTGGCTGAAAATTATGTGATTTTTTTATAAAATATATTTAATGGATTATGTATTGAATGATACAGGTTGTATATTGATAAAAACATGTCTAAGAAGTGGTCAAGTAGCAAAAATATTGATTGACACAATGATAACACATCCAAAAAAGCAGAAAATGTGAGTTCTTTGTAAATTATTTACAAAATACTATGTTTGAACTATATGTAAGTTGAACTAATATGTATCTGTTAGTATGTGTCATGAACAACCACAAAATGAGGAATCTCAACAATATTTTTTTCTGATCTAAGTGTATAAGAGCATAAAAGCCTGATGGAAAAATTGCAGAAGGATGAATCAGGTGAATGAAAAAATACTATTCAATATGCGTTTTTTTCTTTCGAATGTTCTTTAATAATACATTTATGAATATTAGATAACATGTTTCAAAAATTATATTAATTCACATATGGTTAATGTTTTACAGGAACCAACAAAAAAGGAAAATAATGTCGTTCTAAGATTTTTTTTTATAGAACATGTAAATGACGATGAATTGGTCCTTAGCTCATTTGGAGTGGTGTTGGTGGAAAATGAAAGGGGAGATTTTTTTTACAAAAATACGAGGGATATAGTGGAACGAACGTATAAATGTACTTTCCACTTATAATACATAAATCAATCCAATGATTCCAAGAACCGTATATTAAAACTACAAGAAGCATTTTTAGAGTAATGGTCAATGAGATCTGTCAAACTTGCAATAGAAAAAATATAGAACAAAAAAAAGGATCATTCAAAAGTAATATTCCTAATTAAAATGATTTTTTAGAATTATATTTGTATATTACTACAAAGCATTCATTTATTAATATCAATTTTGTTATATTTAGTTTTAATATATTAATATAAAGATAGTTTATTAATTTTTCAGGAAGATTATAAAAATCCCAAAGGATCAACGAAATGATATCTGAAACATTTCAGTAGGAATGTCCAAAAAAGTGTACAAGGAGATGGTCAACAAAATGGACAGAATTTCATCACAAGAGGTTCCATCTCAAAAACAACGTGCTTTAAATGTATGTAACCATAGACATTTCGATTAGGTACATATAAACAAATAATTTAACATTAACTGTTATTTTTCAAGTATTTTCTTGCAGAAAAGAAAAGAAAATGGAACCCATTCAATACATAAAACAAGACGATAAGGAAGAAAATGGTTGATATCAAAGTTTGTAAGTAATTGTTAATATTTCCTTATAACAACTTGAGCCTTTTTTTGGTATATGTTAAGTTGTTTTAAAACAACCATCCTTGAATGTCTTCAAATAGGTGCTAACATAACAAGACGAGCCATTGAAAGAATTGATTGACATTGAGTTAAATATGGGTTGTGAGTATATGCTAACATATCAAAACTTAATTGTGGAATTTGTAAGCATATATGTTGTTTTATTTCTACATATATGCTTACAAATTCCACATTTATTATGGGGTATAAAACTTCCAGGAAAAAAAGTATGGAACTATGCCAACAAAAGAGTTGTTGCAACAAGGCATGAGACTTGGTTTTGAAACCATGTGCACAATTCATAACTCACTTCTTGTTCTTATATATTTCAATTTGATTTACATTGATGTGTATTACTTAGTTCAATTTTCATTATTATCACCAATGTAGATACACTCATTTAATTTTATTTTTATGTTTGCATATGGAACATGAAGAAGACAAAAAAAATCGATGCAATCAACAAAACATTTGTCCAAATAACCCAAGTCATGGAAGTAGCTCGAGCATTGATAACAATTCCAACAAATAATGATGATCTACTTGGATATCAATGCAAGTTGTTGTATGTTTTGAAATAATTTTCCGTGAGAATAAGACATTTTGTTTAATATAGTGGACATAGTGTCCCAATTGAAAGACACAATGTTACCAATAACTATCCGATTTTGCATGACAAAGAGCCTCTTATTTATATATAATAAAATACAATTTAATTTATTCTATTACGTTGTTCAATGTCATTGTGAAATGTTACAACACTGATTAAATATTATAATGAAGATATGCGAAATATGATGATATAACAAATTAATCTGAACATCATATACAAATGCACTAATCAAAATTTAAATTATATGAAAACTATTATAAGATATATTTTGATTTTCGCTAAATAACGAATTTAAAAAATCACAATAATTGCACTGTCACAGGTCGATGTTTCTAAAAAGGAGAAAATGGATACCAAGACATCATATATTAATGCACACCGCTCCAAATACCATTTTTTCAGCAACAATATTTATAATTTTTACGTCTACGTTTCGAGTCTAACCAAGACTCATCATCAGGACACAAACCCGACAAGAAGAGAGGAAGATGGCTAGGATAAATACAAGTGAGCGAAAGGAGGAGAAAGAAATGGCTGACCAAAAAATTACCAAGAAAAGGTTAATTAGACTTATTTAAAATAATTATTAATTTTAATTTAATTTATTTTAATAATAATCTAATGGATTTATTTTTTTATATTTTTTTTAAATTAATTTTTTTTATTTTTCCGAAGGAAAAATCATAATTTTCATTAAGATTGAAAATTACATACTGTAGATGCATTGCATATGCATGTTGTGACTGTTGTCACGTACATTTAGTTCCTCAAAATTCCCCATTGGGGTGTACGTCAAAGTCTTAAAGTAGCATAATTACAATATTTAAACTGGATATATCCATATCATCGTTCAAATCTGTCAAAAACTATCAAAATTCTGTCTATATTAGATCTGTTATTCTGCGATATCAGGTTGTTCTATGAATGGACGGTGGTAATAACCGAAGTGTTGTGTGTCATTCTGCTCCTCTATGTGCCAGAGCCCCCTGTGTTGGACCGCTGCCTCCTTGGAAAGCTTGTCAGAAATGTTGTTGCGTTCCCTATATATATGAGAGCAAGAGATAGATGAGAATTGATCTATCAAACGCCAAATATCTTCCAAAATAGAAAGAAGTGTGTGTACATGACATGATGCAGATTTGTTGAACCAATTTATTATGATATTTGAATCTTCAAACACTTGAAGGTGTAGGATGTTATGCTCTAATGCAAACTGAAGTAGATGGCGAAGAGTGATAAGCTCAACAAAACTGTTAGTTCCGGGTCCCAGACCCATCTTGATTCTATAGGAGTGCTGATGAGAGAGGTGTAGAAGGGTGCCTCCCCCACATCCCATTGGTTGTGCAGATCCATCGAAATAAGCCCAAGGTAAATTGAAATTGATGGTCTTAGGAATGATATTCCGAGGAGGTCTGGGGGGTCATCTTCGGGAATGCAAGAGAAGCTATATAAGATGTTGGAAATAATCAAATGCAAATTTGGGGGTCGATCATTGAATATATATGCATTCCTAGCTAGCCAGATGCCCCAACAGACAAGGAGAGGGAGGCTCCTGACTTTTTTTGTAGAGGCAGAGTTCCACCAGGATTGCCATGCCTATTCTAAGTTCAGGCCTTGCCAAGATAGATTGAAACGCAAATCGTGAATAATGGATGACTAGAGCGCAACAGTGGATCTGCAATGAAGGAGAAGGTGTTCGATGGATTCAGAGTCATTTCTGCAGAGAGTACACCAGGTGGGTCCATGAATGGATCGTTTGAGAAGGTTATCCATGATAGGAGCAATGTTGTTTAGTGAACACCACATAAATAGTTTGGTGCGTGGAGGGGCCGAGAGCTTCCAAATGAGGTGCCACCACCATTCTCGTCTATGAGGGAGATGATCCACGTATATATGCAGGTATCCATCCTTTGGTGTATAGATCCCGGATTTTGCTGGGGCCCAAATAATTTCATTGTCCCCTATGCCAATGCAAATATGACATTCTGCCAGTGCTGATGTGTAGATCTGCCAATCATGTTGAAAATGCCCCGGTAGACCAAGATGGTTGGCAAATTTCCATCCTTGTGTAAATATATTCGTGGTATGTGGCTCAACTATCTGAGAAATATAACGAATGCCTTGTTCAGTCAAATGGTTGATGACATCCAGAGGGAGTGAGTGTGTATTCCAGTTGCCCGACCAGGGATCTATGCCAATACGAGCTTTATTCCTTGATCTGATTCTCCAAGAAAGACCATTCCTGATATGAGGCAGGGATGTGATGATTGCTTTCCATATGGATGATATGTTGTGATAGTTTTAGGTTGGCAACCGGATCCAATCAAATATGTTCATTGGTCGAATATACTTCATATAGACCACATGTGTCCAGAGATTCTTGGTTGTCATGATTGCCCATCCCATTTTTGCAGCAAGGGCTTTTACAAATATGTCCATATTTTTGATGCCCCATCCTCCCCATTTTTTGGGGAGGGCTATGTTGTCCCATTTAACCCATGCAAAAGTTTGACCCTCTCTATTGCCGTTCTAGGGAAATCTGCTGCACAGTCGTTGAATGCGGGAAATGATGGCCCGAGGTATCCAAGCCAGAGACATCTAATACACTGGGGTGGCTTCCAAAACAGATTTAAGAAGGGTGAGCTAGCCAGCCCGAGATAACCACCTGTAGTGCCATATACTTATGCACTTTTCCAATTTGGAAATAAGCCAACTCCAGTCTGCAATGCGATAGTATGAGGGTTTCAATCTAAACCCGATGTATCTGAGACCATACTGAAGGTTCAAGGAGGGAAAAGGAAATCGATTAAGGGCAAGTCCTCTTTCCTGGGGGGAGCATCCGTTAATGGTGATGGTATATTTTAAGGAATTTCACATCATGCCTGTGGTTGTGCTAAATTCTACAAGTAGTGTGGCAAAAGATAGTATATCAGCAATAGATCCATTGAGTAGAATGAGGAAATCATCTACAAATAGCAGATGAGTGAGAGTGCATCCCTTGTCTATTCTGATACCCTGTAGTCGTCCCAATTTTTTCTCATTCATGATCAGTCGGCTAAGTGCTTCCATAATGAGAAGAAAAAGGAGGGGTGAAAGGGGGAAGCCTTGACAAAGTACCCTTTCTGAGTGGAAGAAAGGAGATGCAGAACATTGATGTGTAGACTGAAAGAAACATTGGTGATGCAACACATGATCCATTTGATGAAATTGTAGGGGAAGCCCAAGTGCATGAGAATCATTTGGATGTAGAGCCAATTTGCTTGGTCGAAAGCCTTAGCAAAATCCAGTTTGAGGATGATACTTTTGAGCTTTTTGTGTTTGATAGAGTGCAACACCTCCTGTGCAGTGCCAATTGCTTCATGAATTTGGTGATGTTGTAGAAAGGAAAAATTTTCAGGTGAAATGTGCTTAGAGAGATTGGGCTTAATGTGATTAGCGATGATTTTAGCTATGATCTTCTAGATACAATTGCAGAGGGAGATAGGATAAAAATCGGAGAAATGCTGTGGATCATCTGATTTGGGGATAAGGGCTATGAATGTAGCATTATAGGCATCATATAATCTTCCAGTAGTTCGACATTATTCGACCAATTTGAGGATGTCCTATCCCATGACATCGAAGAAGGCCAAGTAAAATTCAATTGGCCATTCATTCGGTCCCGGGCTCTTGTCTTTCTGGAACCATTTTAAGGTGTCCTCAAGTTTCTGAAGAGTGACTGGTCTCATTAACTGATCCTTAGCTTCCTGATCCACAAATCGCGAGAATAGCCTAGCCACTCTGATAATTTCAGCCAGATTTGTATTGGCAGGGGCTTTATATAGGTCGCGGAAGTGGTCAATTCCCATTTGAGCCAGTTGATGGAAATTCTGGGCTTGGTTATCTTTTCGATCCTTTAGCGACCATATGGTGTTGATAGCTTTGCGTCCATTTGCAAATTGGTGGAAGAATTTGGAGTTCTCGTCCCCAGATTTTAGCCAGATGGCTCTGCTTCGAAGGCGCCAACTCTCTTCTTGCTCTCTGAGGATCCGGGTTCGATCTGATATTAATTGCAAGAGTTTGGATCTATTTTGTTCAGAGCATGTCCCAGACCTCAAGGTCAACTCAATCTCTGCAATATCATGTTTTGTTTTATTCAAGGTGTCCTCATCCTTTTTTCTTTTGTCTCTAGCCCATGATTTAGTTGGTTTCTTGATAGCATTCATCTTTGAAACAAAAGTAACTGAGGGGCAGGATGAAGGTGCTATAGGATGAGAAGTCCAATACTTGGATACCAGGTCAATGTACTCAGGACTGTCCAACCAGGTAGCATTGAATTTGAACAGACTGCAGGGCTTTCTTTAACAAGGAGCAAGTTCCAAATATATAGGAGAGTGGTTAAATATCCCACCGGTGCCCACCCATTGACGATAAGATGTACCCGAGCTAGTGAGATATTCATGAATCAAGAATCGATCAAGTCTCCTGGCAACCAAAGCCTCCCTCGTCCTGTGGTTGTTCCAAGTGGGATGTAGTCGGGCCATAGGGATGTCAATCAGATGATGGGATTCAAGGATTTGGGCCATATCAGAAGCCAGAGGATTAACATTTGCGTGAGGATCCCATGATTCAGCCAAGCCCAGAGAGAAATTAAGATCCCCACCTATGACGAGGTTGTGTGCAGATAAAAGAGAAGTGTTGAGAAGATTGTGCCAGAAGGTTAAGCGAGATGCACATGTTAATGAGATGGTAATTAGATCCAAGATCGGATGAGAAAATGTCTACGCCAAGAAATCCTTCCCCACCCCATTGATTTAGGATTCTTATGGTTTAGGGATTGGTGCCAATTAATACTCCCCCAGATCGTCCTGGAGCATCCAAGGTCTGGAAATTCCAGCCAGGGCAAATATCTTGGAGTGCAAAGGTGACATGTTCAGAGGAGTCTAGTGTTTCTTGGAGAAAAATCACATCAGTGAGTGCAGTGCAGTAATCTACGCAGGGCCAATTTCTTTTTAGGGCTGGCCAACCCTCGACAGTTGAAGGAAAGAATTTTCATAAGGTAACCATGGTCCAGGTCCTCCAAGCTCTAAGGACCCCTTCAAGTGTATTTTTTTTACCTTCAACAATATCTAGACCAGCTTTTATTATAGCTTTGGAGATTTTAGAATGTCGCCCTTGACTAGGTTTGTTCGAATCTGATCAATCAAGCTGAGCCCACCAGTCTTAGATGAGGGAGGAAATGAATGAGAGAGAGATCAAAGCTGATAGGGATGAGGGATTTGCGAATCCGGAGTTGATACAGAGGGAGGGTGTGGGGGGGAAAGAGTAGGGGTGGACGGAGGGATCTCCGAGTAAATGGGATGAGTGAAGGGGCCAGGGCAGGTTACCGAGGAGAAAGGGACAAAGTGCGACGGGGATGATATGCATTGTGTGATTGTGGAAACAAATGTAGATGAGTAATTAAGAGATGCATGGATAGAGGATGGAGAAGTACCCTACGCTTGCTTAGATGCAACAGCCTGAGCCCTGGTCATCCAGGGTGAGGGAGGTCCGAGAGGGGCAGAGGAGGGCTTGGGCCCTGAACTGGTCTTCTTCCCTTTGCGTCGTTCCTATGCAGTATTGACGAGAGGGGGAGCAGCCTGGGTCGATGTGGTTTGTGTATGATCTGAATCTCCAATTGTATCTATGCCCTTCAGGAGTGGGAAATCCTTGTAGAGATGCCCAACTTCATGACATCTTCGGCATCTATAGGGAACTCCTTGATAATCTGGGATTTTCATTTTGACAATGTGCCTCCATCTCAACGTGATTGCCTCTTGTAGCCCATCTCTAGTATCCAGGTGTACCAGTATCCTAGCCATTGTCATGATTCCAGAGGTAAGATAAGTTTTGTCATGATCCAAATAGGTGCCGAGGGTGTTGCCAATGTGCCTCATTATTTCCTCATACCAGAAGTGAATTGGAAGCCCTGGTAGCCTCACCCATATTGGGCCAGCTCCAATTTGTTCTTTATCAGGGTCAAAAAGGGGGCTCCATCTTTTGAACAAAACAGGAGCCTATTCAATATGCTAGAGTTTCGACAGTACTCATGTAACCTGCTCTGGTTGATGGAAATGAAATGTTGAAGTTTGCAACAAGAAATAGTGAAGGAGGCATCCTGAAACATCATCCTTGATCCTAGTTGGAAAATAATCACCTAAACTAGGTGGGGCCCACACAGGCTATTTTTAGGTGTATGTCTATTTTTAGACATGGTGAGCATATTCTATATGTAGCATGAGGCTATTTGTAGATGGTTGGTCAAATGTGGCAAATAGATCGTCAATCTAAAAATAGATGCATGTCGATAATTATTAGCTCTTAATAATAATCAGACTCTAAACATCAACTTATTCTCTTGGAGCACTTCAGTTCAGTGCACAGATGTGGAACATCAGCTGACAGAAGGAATTACGCAATTCCTAAGGGTTTACTGGAGCTAATGCATGGAGGACTCAGTTAGAACTAACTCAAGTGGCAGAGTTATGACACAGTTGGAAGTAGTTATGGAGTTGTATTTAGTTTAACTTAGTTAGACTCAGTTGAGCTAGTTGTATCTAGTCTAACTGAATGATACACTAGTGAGACTGGAGTGAATTAATTAGTTAATTAATTCACAAACAATAACTCATTAATCGACTGAACAATACAACAGTTAACTACAGTGCATGGCAGTTTCAGTGGGGACCCAGTGGAGAGATAGGTGAAAGGGCAAGATGGACTATCTGTTGTGACCATAGTGATGCATGAATTGCATCTACATATACATTGGAGTTGCCAATGATAATAACGCAGTCAATGAGAGTGGAATTACATCGAATTGGTCTTTGTAATCAGCTTGGATTGCGTAGTGGAGGCAGGCTAGTAGGAGGCAAAGATCAGTGCATGGATTTGCAAGATTGGTCCTGATTAGTGTATGAAGATTGTACTGTAATAAGAGCTTGTGATAAAATTTGTATGCTTGTATGAGATTGTCATATGATCTCCATGTTACATAATATATAGTTGGGGTTTTCGGCTTCAGGATTTCCCGTTAAACAACTATGTTATGTGTGTTTTAATTGCTTCATGTGTTTTGCAATAATTGATTTAATTTCCGCATGTGATGATCAATAGTGGAATAGATTTTGTATTTAGCAAGAATATAAATATTGTTAGATCAGGAGATTCTGGATATATACATGCATATTGTATATAATTTCTACATGGTATCGGAGCTGTGTTATAAATTTTCTACATGGAATGAGAGCAGGAATTTTTGGGCGCGCGAGTTTGCAGAGAATATATGAAATTTTTGGTGAAATATTTTCAGAAAAAAATAAAATATTTGGATTCCTTGCGAAAAAATACCCAAATTGAAAAAAAAAATCAGTCGAATCGGAGCTCGGATGAGGAAGATATCTTCGATTTAAAGTCAGCTCTTTTGTTAGAAAATTTTGCGACGGCGGGACAATTACAATGTGCGCGAGCCAAGAATCTACATGCACTGAGGTACAAGATGCATGCAAAGATTTGAGGAGAAAAGAAGAGGTTAGTGACTTGGTGGTTGAGAGGGAGCCTTTCAACATGCTACCTGAGAAGCAGATGCATGCAAAGATTTGAGGAGAAAAGAAGAGGTTAGTGACTTGGTGGTTGAGAGGGAGCCTTTCAACATGCTACCTGAGAAGCAGTCTCAGAAGGTTGTGGAGCAACCACAACTAGAGATGCAGAATAATCTTTATAGATTTGAAGTAGATGGGATTTCTACGGAGCTTCCTACTATTGGGAAGTGTGAGAAAGCCATGTAATTGAAGCTTGAGAGGGAGCAAGATTTGCATGCAAGTAAGAGTGAACCTCGGGATGTGGAGCAGCCACAAGATGAGGATCATGTAGTGGGAGCAACCACTCATGCAGAGAAATTTCGTGTCAGATGGGCAGAGGGAGTGCATGCAGCTATACCACCAGGTGAGAGGTGGGGCGACATGCATGAGTAATTCCAAGAGGATATTTCTGGGAAAGATTCATTGAGATGGTGTGGATCTCATGAATTTAACCTGGCTACGAGGTTCCCATAGAGCAGCAGTAGCATGATCAATTGGATTGATGCTATGAGATCAAAGTGACAGTGTCAGATACTGGAGCGCGGTTCAGAGTTGACAGCAAGTGCAGAGTGCATGGGTGCAGAGTTCAACAACGCAGTGGTTCCTGAAGATATGTGCAGTAATTAAGCAGAAGTCGAAGACTTTGATGACAGATGCATTATACTGATTGAGTTGTTTGGAGCCTTTCAATTTCGGAAGTGTTGCAGCAAGAGTTGCAGGGCGAATGCATGGAGTTGCATGTCGCATGCAAAGACAGTCCTTTCTTTTTGAGAGGGAGTGCTGAAGTTTGCAAGAAGAAACATTGAAGGAGGCATCCTGAAACATCATCCTTGATCCTAGTTGGAAAATAATCACCTAAACTAGGTGGGGCCCACACAGGCTATTTTTAGGTGTATGTCTATTTTTAGACATGGTGAGCATATTCTATATGTAGCACAAGGCTATTTGTAGATGGTTGGTCAAATGTGAAAAATAAATGAGATTCTATTTTTAGAATATTGGGTGAAGTCTATTTATAGATCATCAATCTAAAAATAGATGCATGTCGATTATTGTTAGCTCTTAATAATAATCAGACTCTAAACATCAACTTATTCTCTTGGAGTACTTCAATTCAGTGCATAGATGTGGCACATCAGCTGACAGAAGGAATTACGCAATTTCTAAGGGTTTATTGGAGCTAATGCATGGAGGACTCAGTTAGAACTCAAGTGGCAGAGTTATGACACAGTTGGAAGAAGTAGTTATGGAGTTGTATTTAGTTTAACTGAGTTAGACTCAGTTGAGCTAGTTGTATCTAGTCTAACTGAATGATACACTAGTGCGAGTGGAGTGAATTAATTAGTTAATTAATTCACAAATAATAACTCATTAATCAACTGAAAAATACAACAGTTAACTACAGTGCATGGCAGTTTCAGTGGAGACCCAGTGGAGAGATAGGTGAAAGGGCAAGATGGACTATCTGTTATGACCATAGTGATGCATGAATTGCATCTACATATACATTGGAGTTGCCAATGATAATAACGCAATCAATGAGAGTGGGATTACATCGAATTGGTCTTTGTAATTAGCTTGGATTGCGTAGTGGAGGCAGGCTAGCAGGAGGCAAAGATCGGTGCATGGATTTGCAAGATTGGTCTTGATTAGTGTATGACGATTGTACTGTACTGAGAGCTTGTGATAAGATTTGTATGCTTGTATGAGATTTTCATATGATCTCCATGTTACATAATATATAGTTGGGGTTTTCGGCTTCAGGCTTTCCCGTTAAACAACTGTGTTATGTGTGTTTTTATTGCTTCATGTGTTTTTCAATAATTGATTTAATTTCCACATGTGATGATCAATAGTGGAATAGATTCTGTATTGTGCATGAAGTTAAATAGTGTGCGATCAGGAGAGTATTAGATATATAACACATAAGTTATGTAATTTCTACATGAAGGGTGAACCATCCACAAGGGAGGATGACAATCCATGGCGGTTCTTCCATGATAGGCCCCCAAATCTCATTTGTCGAGGTGCGTAAGCATGTGAGGCTATATCTGCGCCCTCTCACATGTCCCACCAGGACCCTGTTAGCTATATCCATCACTTCGCCCATGTGTAGTCTTGCCTCGAGGGTTAGGTCAAAGTTCCTATTGCTTTTCTTGATACATTTGGAGCGATGTTTGCCCTTGCGCAGAGGGATTGGATTCTGATGGCCAAGGTCGGGATCAGGACCACATTCGGAGTTTATCGGATTTTGGGCATCCTACGTTAGGGTTACAGGCAGGGAAAAAAAACAACCCGAAGATGATAGATCAGGTCGAGGAGGGTCTGGAGGCGCAGTCCAAATCATAGAGGGCCGAGAGCTAGAGGGTTCGTGGGGCAGAGATAGGGATGTGCCTTGAAGGCAGGCAGAGAGGAAATTCAGTGAGTCTGGTGAGAAAACTATCGGGCCCGACATTGGAGAGGAGCTCTGAGGGATCGATGGAAGGTCGGCGATCGAAAACGGCGGAGATTTAGATGTCAAAGGCGGTTCAAAGAGTGGATGAGGGAAACAAGGACCAGTAGAAGCCGCCTCAGGAATGTTGAGGGCCAGCGAGGCATGAGGTGGCACAGGATAGATGTGAGAGCCCCAAATGTCGACACCTTCTAACGGGTCCAGCGAGTAGTCTACCTCTTTGTCTTCCATTGTTTGCACAGTAAGCCAATAATCCCGTGCTTACCATTTCTTGTCGCCGTAGATACCGACCAAAAGCAACAGTAGAGAAAAAAACTCAACGGTGGGCTGCGGTCGTTTTCATATGTGCACCTGAAAAAATGCTAACACCTTCACAACCCTAACAGACAGAGAGCTTAGAGTTGTGCGCGTGCGCATTTTCTCCACAGGGGCTTCCGCTTTCGCATGTTTTCCCTATCTCTCAAGTGTACATCAGATCCAAGAAAATGAAAGTACTAAATTATATATATTTCCCATATCTAATGGAATTTTATTTAAGTTAAGAAATTTTTTTATTGTAATTTAATAATATCATTAAAGAGAGTGTTTAATAAGTAATAATATTTATGATTAATATAAACTAAGATTGATGCTAGATTTAATGTTGTAAATTAATTCTAATATAAATTAATGTAACATATTATATTTAATATTAATATTATTAATTTAGTTGTAATGTTAATTAGTAATAATTACTCTTACCAATAATTAATACTAGAAGTCAAGTTACAAGCTTTTATTTTTATTATTTGGATTGAATGAAAGATAATTTAAAGTTTAATTTAATAATGATAAGTAATATTAATGATTATTATAAATTATGATTGATATTTGAATTAATGATGAAAATTAATGTTAATATTATTATTTTAAATAAGCCTAATTAACTTTTTCTTGGTAATTTGTTGGTCGGCCATTTATTTCTCCTTCTTTCGCTCACTTGTATTTATCCGAGCCATCTTCCTCTCTTCTTGTCGGGTTTGTGTCCTGATGATGAGTCTTGGTTAGACTCGAAATGTAGACATAAAAATGCATACTGTGGAAATTCTGAATCCCCCACCCAAAAACTCACACCACAATAACCTTCAAACTGTCAATATTTATTATAATAAAAAATAGTATCTTATACAAAATCCTAGTGCGTTTGTAAAATAAATACACACTAGTGTGTTATTTTACGTAAAAACACTGGTAGGAAAACATGTTTTTTTTGCATGGTCCTGTGCCTTGTATGAAAAGTACAACACCGAGGTGTTCAGAAAAAATGAGCATCGGGGCGTTACACTCTTCAAGCATCGGTAATGTTGTCATTTAACCCCCCGATGCATTGTAATTCTTAAATCATTGGTGCTTTCATAGAACCAACACCTCAATGCTACAAAAAATTGTTTCCAACCCCGGTGCATTATTCAAATTAAAAACATCGATTCTTTTATATAAGTAGTGCACCAGTTCTTTATACAACTCATTAGCCTCGATGCTGTAAATTGAAATAAATGAACTAGGCATGAAAGCTTTTTTTCCTTCCCTAGTGTCGTTCCTAAAAAGTATGGCTCAGGGTGTTTGTTTAAGGCATAAGCACTAGGGCAGTGTAATTTTTAGGCACTAGTGTTGTTTGCATTCAACGCCCGGTGCTTTTATTTAATTTTATAACACCAATGCTTTTATAGTGTCCGTGCACCGATGTTATTTTTCCATTAAGTGCACCGCTAAAAAAAAATCCGCTAAACCTGTTGTCCGCCCAAATGTTTTTAGTTGTGATGAAGTTATGTTATCAGCTCTGCTAAAACATCTGCTACCACAAATGGATGTTGTAGCAGAGAGTTTTTTGACAATTTTTGTTAATTTTATAACACTAAAAACCTCTGTTATAACCTCTTCTAGAAGGTATTTTCCTTGTAGAGGGTCAATTTCTACACAGATACAAGCAAAGATAAATAAACCTTTCTCTGCATTTCTTTAAATGTGCCCACGGTATTGCCAATGTCCTCGAGTACCATGTTATGCCAAAAAGGAAGAGGAAGATTTCAAAACCTTACCTAGACTGGCATATTTGTTACTACCATTGTTGAAACTATGGAAACCAAGGGGTGATGAAATGTTGTACTCTTCCCCAAAACCAAGGCCATTCTTTCAAGAATTTCTCTAAATATTCTCGGGGGTCAAAATGTAAAATAAAAAATCCTTTTAAGCAAAGATATATGTCACAATTTTTGGTCTAGAATGTAAAAAGTATTGATGTGGTGCTTCCGATCATGGTCAAAATTCATTAAATCTGCAAATGATATCCCTTGACTAGAGAACAAAGAAGAGATGATTTACCTCTTTATTATTGACATCCCGATGCCTACATTTGATCCAAATTTTGAATAATATATGGTCTTGGAAGGGATGAAGGCTGATTTGTTGAAATGGTCCCCTTACCCCATGCCACATCCTTCTATCAAGCTGGATTTATGTATCCTATTTCATCCCCACATAGCCTCAACAACATGCCAATGGCGGAGTTCCTAAAAATATTGTATTCATGCAAATGTAGCGGATCTTGTATCTGTTTCGCTTCACAACCTAGCCCCTACATGGCCACAGGAATCCCCAAGTGGTTCTCTAAGATTTTCTTTAGGGGGACCACTTCATCAAATGTAGTGACCCAGATCTAGATTGAGTTTCCTACGAGTGTCTTAACAAAAACGTGAAACACTTTCACAAGGTTCAAATTTTATTAACTTCCCAATGACCCCAACGGAGGAGAAAGAGTGGGTATTTATTTCAGAATTTCTTTGATATAAGGGGAACGATGCAAGTTGAGGAGGCAAAGATCATGAATGGAGGTTGGAACATGAATATCAACAATAGAAAACTCCCCAACGACACTTGTCTTAGCCAATTCACCAAGGGATCCTTCACATTTGCAACATAAACAAGGAAACCCTCCCAGAGCCAATGAAACCACTTATCAAACTGCATAAAAATGTTGGAAACCTAATAAAAAGCAGCTCCATTCTTCTGGAAAAGAGAATGATTTAACATAGAGGGGATACGATGACCCTCACAAAGACATATTTGTATAGAAACATGATAGCAAGCCTCCTCCTCACAACATGCAAGAGTAAAACATCCAAACGACCCCATTGAGAAAGAAAACGAAAGAATATCTCCCCAAATACACAACGAAAACCTCTTAACAATATCATATCCTTCACAAAGAGCATCTATGTTGGGTGTTGGAGTTGCAATTTAACAAACTCCTTCAACACTTAATTTTCAACCCGGGCCTACATAAGCTTAGATGCGTAGCACAGGAAATGCCAAGAAATATGAGCCTTCACTAAATATGTTCATATCTTCCCTAATTAAATTTGCAGGATCAAAAGATCACACAACAAATAATACCATGAGAATTCTGGTGCTGGAAATGAAAAAGAAAGTACTTTGCAAAAAATTTCAATGAAAGGAACTTCCAATCAACATAAAAAATCCTGAGCAATGAATATATTTGAGACTAAGTTCAGTGCAATCATAAGAAAAGGAAGTAATCAAATTGTTAAGCACATTTTTCTTTGTTAAAATTTTTCCTTCCTGGTCTGAATCATCATTTTTGCACTGCAACAACGTTCCTGCATTGGAACGATGAATCTGTACTTAAGTAATGTTCCAGCACCAGAAGTATGTTCTATTCCTGCGCTGATTATTTCGACCTTCATACAAGAATTTTGGGTTCCCATACCAGAGTAATCTGTTCCTGTACTAGGGTATTGGTTCCTGTACCGAAACAAAGATTCTTATACTAAGAAATCAATATTCCTGTACTGAGCTTCCAAACCACATGCATAAAATGTAATGTGTGCTAACTAGAAAGTAATTGCAAGGCAAACCAGAGTAGAGTAAATAATTGCACAAAACCAAAAGACTCCCTATCTAATCATTCATTCAGAAGTGAAAAGTACTTTAAGAGACAAAGGAAAATCTTTGCTACAACAAGAAACTTCTTCGTGTGAAAAATGATCATTTAATCTAATACAAGGCATGATTTATTTTCGATATGACCATTGTCGAATGAATCAGATCTGCACTCTTATAACATGGAGCTTTTAGTTTAGAGGTCCCTTTACTAAATTCCAGTCTTAAAATGGGTTACTTCCATAGGGAGATACACACAAGTACATATCCTTTACAATGCGAACAATGTTTCATTAACACTCAGGGAGATGTAAATAAATCAACCTTAAGTTACACTTTTATGCAAAAATGCTTGTAACTTATACTCAGAAATAAAACATGATTTGCATAAGGAAAACAAGTTAACTTGCAGAAAATAAATTAACTTGCAGAAGTGGATTGAAGAAACCTTCACTTGCAGAGTTAAAACGCACTGGTGCAAGTAAAATAAAACACAACACATCAAAGGAAATGAGTGCTATCATAACAATCAATAAATGAACACACCCACACCTGCACACCTCTGAATCACACACGATTTAAGAAGAAGACAAAACCTGTTAACTACATAGAAGAATGAAATATTTATTACTCAAACCCTGCATAAGAAAATAGATCTAACACATGTTATGAAAGAAGGAGAATGAGTTGGATTGGATGGTGACGAAGCCCCATAATTTCATTGCAACAACATGGGGGATAACCACCCGGTCCTGACCTTAAAGCACCTCCTTTTCCATTTGGTATAGTGGCTCCGACTGGGGATAATGGGATGAATTTCCCAACAAAGAAATTGATATGACGATGATGGGTTTGATACAAGGTAAAATGAAGAATGAATTTAAACTAATGGAAATAATCTATCGTAACAAACACATGCATCTATTTAATCTAATTATTTAACTTAATCTATAACCCAGGAAGAATTACCAATCTAAAAAGGATATCTTACAGTAAAAGGTAATAAAGATCATTCAATTAATGAAAGAGATGAAATCGTGTAAGATAATTATTTTGACTAAATATTTAGTCAAAATAATTATGTAAAATATATTCCATATATCGATTGCTTTATGTATTTGGTAAGGAATTACAACTAAAACATTGTACAAAAGTGCATGAATGATAAACTATAAATAAAATTGCATACATATCATAATATAAAGAGAAATTACTGTAAACTCATAATCAAGACTTAATCATAAAGATAATAGTACTAGATAAGATGAGTTCTGTTCATGAAATCCACAATATTGATCTGCTTCTTCTCAATCCAAATATACTTTAAGAGTACAAAAGTGCAATTTCAGTAAAGCATGCTCCAATTTTCAAAGATGTAGATCCCGTTCCATATTTTTTTATCAAAACAATTCACAAAAGTACAGAAGTGCAAGTTTTCGCAAATTGTTTTTTGAAAAAATTCTGGACCCTTCTCTAATGCATGAGAGGGGTTTAAATACTAAAAAAAAGAAGTCAAAATAGATTATTACACAAAAAGTTGAGGAGGTTTCAAACAACCTTCCTCATAATAAGTAAACTAAACTACAATATCGAAATTAAAAATGACAAGATGACTTAGTTGGGTTGATTTCTTTTTGTCACTTGTTCTTTGAGTTGGCAAATATCCATCGATGGTTTCAGTTGCTGGAAACACCTTTCTCATGGAATCAGTTAAGAAGAGCAGATTCATGCACTAGTTATGTGGCCTGATCAAGAAATTCCAGTAATTTTCTTGATCCAATTTAGTTATCTGTTTAATTGATTCTTACTGTCTCAGTGCTTTCCTTCCATTACTTCTCTAATAGCTTGAATTCTGGAATTTCTTTAGATGTACATTCTTCAATAAGTTTGGCATTCTGAAGCTGTTCATCGACAAACTCAATGATTTTGTTTGCTACGTTGGTTGCCTTTGATGCCACTTTCTCTACTTGTTTTAATTGCATCTCCCAATCTTTGAATAAAATATCCTTATGAGATTTATGAATCTTCTGGAGATCAGCCTCCTTCCCTTCCTTAGATTCTTGCCAATCGAAATAAATTCAAAAATTTTCTTATAAATCCTTTCACATTCTAACTTTCTGTTTTCCACTTTTTGAGTCAATATGTTACTTATTTCACAGTATTATTTAGTAGTAGAGATTTGTTGGCAGAAATTCTCTTGCTGCTGTTTCAACTGTGAATTCCATTCAAGTGTTTCTTTAATGAATTATTCTGTTTGAGGTTGACTCTTGAGCTTGTCCATTTTTGCTTCTATTTGTGTTTTTTTTTCCATATATGTGCACTTGATGCTGCAATTTCAACCTTTCAAATTCTTTCTAGAACTGTGCCATTTGAATTTCAGCTTGTTTATTGGCATTGTGTCTCTCCTATTCCAGTTGTTTTTCTAGCACTTGGAATCTTTCTTCTCTTTGTCTACGCAGAAGTTGAACTTCTATTGCTTTATCAATTGTAGCATTTGCATATGCTCCTACAATCTGTAAAAGTTTAGTAATATCTTTAGTTGGATTGACAAGAGTGTCTTTCCAAACAACATCTAATGACTCATTACTAAGGGTTTTCATTGTTTCATTAATTCTTCTTTTTTTTCTCTTCTTCACTAAATGTTTATGATTTGGACTATAGAAAATGTCCAATGGAGGTATCTCTTCAATATTCAAAACAATTTCTTTAGTAGGGAACGCCATGATGATTTCCTAATCTTGAACACCTGGAGTTTTTTGATGTGCTATTTCGGTTTCTGGTAACTTATGAATTTGTTCAGGATTATGAAAGCTTGATGATCCTTCGGGATTCGAATTAGGTGGTACCTGAATTTTTTCAGTAAAATTCTGTCATTCTTTGCTTAAACGATCCACTTGGGATTTTTTTGCCTGCTTAGGTGTAGACTAGGCTTCCTGAAGTTCTTTGGAAGATTCCTTTTCTAATACATCTTCATTAGTGTCAATTCCTTTAATTACATATTTAATTATTTTATGAGGGCTTTCATCTTTATCTTCAGATTCATTTTCAGAATGATCTGAATCTTGGGACTCATGTTTGGAATGTTCTGAATCCTAAATTGATTTCTCTCGAGACTCATCTTTAGACATATATTTTAAATCATCATCAAGGTTGAAACTAGGATTTGGCTCACTAATTTCCTCTATTTGCAACAAGTCGAATGGGACTGTTTCCAATCTTTTCTTTTTGTATTCATGGAAAGATTTGATATCTGCTACACTGAGTCTGTTGGATGCCATGTTCAATGCTTTTGAAAATTTCTCTGTCCCCTCAAACAAATCATCAAAATAATATTTATAATGCATGAATGGTCTAATTTTAAGAGCGGTAGTAAAATATTGGACTACATTGTTGGGGTCATACTGTCTTCCTGGCATAATAGCCAAATTCAAAGAGGCAATATTTGGGATCTCCTTTGCTGCATGAGTCATATCAAAAAGACCAAAGGAACCACATTGTTCTAGAAATGTAGGCCAATTATATTTCTTCATATCCTTGAGATGCTTGTTCATACAATTTCCTATTGTTTGGTATGCAATCCCCCCTAGCCAAAAGTTTTTCTGGGACATAATAGGGCAAAACATGCGGAGACATAAGACTCCTGAAAACTCTGATATAAGTAAAAGTTTCTTCTCCATACCATCTGGCTATAGGCATAATTTTTGCATTGGATTCTTTAGAAATCCTAGGGGCTCTCTCATCAAAAATGATTTGGTGGATATGCAACATGACTCCTTGGAAAATTTTATAAAAATGAGAATGAAATTCAGATTCCCACAAGGCTTTGTGATAGACATGAATATGACTAGGGTCTTGACTGGTCCATTTCCAACCCATAATAGAAAAATTTGAACAGAAACATATGGTGTCCATAATGTATGCGCTCATGTAGAAAACATGGATTGTTCTAGTAGAAAAGACCCTATTATGTTTGTACTCTCTAATAGTCATGGCCAAATTATTGGATAATATATTGGCCCAATTCATAATGGTAGCATTGATGACAACGTCTATTAGGGGAATCAATTCAAAAGAAAATTTGGTGGTATCAGCCTTGGCAAATAACCTACACATCATTGCTGCTACAAAATAGTGGGGTGCTAGTAATTGTGCAATTGGATACATACCATGTTTATCCCACTTAAATTTTCTGCGATCAACATTCCATTCTTTTGCTCCATTCATCGGGTCTTCATTTTCTTTCACAAAATTCTCAAGAAAAGCTTTATCATAAACCTTTTGTGGTACTGGCATATGGTACATAATGCACAAATCTTCAGGGGTAAATGAACCCATGTCTTCTTGTCTTGAGTTCTTGAAAGTTCTCTCTGCGACATTGAAATTGTTCGGTCTTGTGGCTATCCTATGTAAAAAGGAACATGCTGCCTTGAAATAGGAAGGCTTAGCTGAGTCAGGTGCATCTGTTGTTGCTACTTTTTTCAATTCCCTTGGTTTCTCCCCTTTGAGAAAATTGTACATTGCTTCCCAGGGAGTGGTTCCACTGTCCTTAATGCAAGTAGTATCTGAGAAGATTGGAGGCATATATGTGACATCAGAGGTGGATTTTTGGTAAATTGCTCTTCCTTTCTTCGCCATTTTTGATGATATTTCTTTCTCAGGTGATTTCCTAAATTCAAGCAAATAGGGAAATTAGAGTAGAGATGAAGAGCAGAGGTGGAAGGAGAAACAAAGCTTAATTACCATAAATCTTACACCTGGAGATTTTATTTGAAACATGCCATAGAAAGATATTAATATTTTTGAGTCCCAAAACCATTGAATGCTGTTAATATCTCATTAAACATTTGTCAAATCCTTTGCGTGTTTTACCATATATGTCTAATCAGGAAATTTATATCGTGTGATATTTTTAACAGATGAATTAATTAAGCATAATTTATAGCACTTTGCGATAAATGATATATCACAAATCGCACAACGTACATGCATTGATATTATGTGTCTTGACCGCGAGTGTTTGCGAAATGCAATTTGCACAAATCGCATATCGCATTTTATCGAAGCTGGCATGAATTTTCATTTAGTTTGATGCTGCGGGATGTGATAAGAAATATAAATCAAATTATTGCGCTTTATCGGATTTGACATTCTTTAACATTTGTTTGTTGTTCTTATCGGGTCTGATATTATCACATTTCACTTTTCGAATGATATTTATATTGGTTCATTTTTAGGAAGGAGTGATGCAATTTATGGTTATAAGGGCTTTTTAACCTTTTTAACGGTAAATTTGTATATGACTTGAAAAAGGTTTTAGCGTTATCATAATTTGCAAGTTGTACGTATGTTCCATCATTGTTACCTTAGAAATTTGCGATCTGCGCTAAGCGGAATAATATTGAAGCGGAAAAAGGTTCTTGTCTTTTATTTCTAAAGTTTTTTAAGACTTAAACAAAAGCAAAGTAATACATCCTAAGCTTTATTTGTTTTTTAAAGGGTCCCCATTTATTATTCACAACTTTAATCAATGTAAAAATAAATGTGGAGGGGGGGGTTGTTTCGTAGTACAACAATTGGCGATTGCGATTCATTGGGAGAACCAATTATCTCTGATAATTTTAAAATTTGTCTTTTTCTAAAAAAAAAAAAAGTTTAAGAAATGTAAATAACATGAAATTTAAGATAAGTAATATTTCTCTAAATCATAAAAAGAAAATCATTTCATTATTATCTACTTGATATCCTCTTAAAGGTGTTTTTTTTTTTGTCTAAATCAGTCTTTATTGGGTTAAAAGATAAAGTAGCAGATCTTTTTTGCAATTAGTTATAAATATACTCATTTGCCACAGGTAGACTCTGTTGCAATTAGGTTTTAATAACCTTGACAGGGTTACCTTTTAACCAGTCAATGATTTAGTATCCCATCCAAATAAGAATTCGGTTTTTAAAGATAAATCCTAAGTCATATCTAGTTATTCTTCTTTCCTCTTTTTTATATTTTTTCCACTTAAAAGTCATTGTCTTGGTTTGCTGACCAAATAATGACAATTCCATTCATTGGTTGTAACTTATATGAACAAGCTGGCTCGTGATGAGACCCCTTGTCTTTTGATTAAAATTTTCTTAAGCCATTACCCTGTTTTGATATGCAGTTTTAGTAATGTAATCTATTTATTCCCCTATGAATATGGTAAGCAGGCTCGTGATGATACCCCTTATCTTTTAAGCTTTTGTGAAAAGTTTATTTCATAAGATCAGACCTTAGAAAGAGAAAAATTTATTGGATGGGTAGAACCATTGACTCCTTAAGAGTTTCTAGATGGCAATTTTAGAGTCTTTTACTTAGTTAAAGATAATTTTCTTGACTGATAATAGATCACAAGTCTTTTATAAAGTTGGAGGCTTCTTAAATAACAAATATTTTTGTGAAAAACAAGAATTTTTTCAGAGAGCCAAAACCTTTTGATTTTTCAAATGTTATAAATATTTTGTTAACAATTGCTATTTATAAAAGTGGAAATAATAAAATATTCGAAGAAACTTTATTGTGAAGTCAATAGTTATACTATTTCAACGTTAGTTTCCTATGAAAAGGAAAAGAAATAATGTAAAAGGGATAGAAGAGGTTATCTTCTATGAGAAGTATTTTTCTAAAATTTTCCCATTTACAGGCAAGGATTCTTTCCTGCTTGACAAATCTTGCAATAAAATTGTTGATGGGTTGATTAGCTCAAAAATATGAAATGGTCCAAGCCACATTCTTTGGAATTTGGTATGCTTACCCCTTTCCTCATGTGCTTTGTCCCACTTTAATACTAGGTCTCTTAGTTGAAATAATTTTGGGCTAACAGAGTGTGCATCAAAGGAAGTCTTAACTAACTACTGATGGTGAGCATGTGTGATTTTGGATTTATTTCCTTCTTCTTCAAGTTTGAGGATCTGTTCTTGCCTTAATTGAGTTTCTTCAATCAATTGGATTAGGGCTAGAAAAAGAATAACTACGTTTGTGGGAAGAACAACTTCTTTTCCATAACCTAGACTAAATGGAGATGTGCCTATTGAAGCCTTCTTTGTAATCCGGTATGCCCATAGAGAGAATGCTAAAGATTTGTGCCAATTCTTCTGACTTTGATCAACCATTCGTTTTATAATCCTAATGGTATTTTTGTTGGTTGATTCTGCTAAACCATTTCCCTGAGGATAATAGTTGGCATAATATTTAAGTTTGAAACCTATTTTAAGAGAAATTTGTTTCATTGCATTGCCTGAGAAATAAGATGCATTATCAAACATTAAGGCAGTTGGTAAACCAAATCTAGTAATGATAAATTGGCCATTGAATTCAATGATGTTCTCAGAATTAGTGACCTTTAGCGGAATTGCTTCCACCCATTTTGTAAAATAATCTGTTTCTATAAGAATATATCTATGTTGCTTTGAAGAGTGAGGAACGATCTCACCTATTATGTCCAGTCCCCATTGTTCGAATGGTTGTTCAATGTTGACTGGTTGTAACGGTAGTGCAGGTTTCCTTTGTCTTCCAACAACAGTTTGACAGGTTTTACATTTTCTTACATATTGATGTGCATCTTTAAACAAAGTTGGTCAGTAATAGCGAACATGTAGAATTTTGTGTGCCGTTGTGTCTCCTCCAAAATGCACACTAGCTAAGTTGTCATGGAGTTCCTGCAAAACCTTTTCTGACTCATATTTTTCTAGACATTTTAATAGGATAGAGTCATAGTTTTTTTTCTGAATAAAACATCCTTGATGATCTGATATTGTTTTTATTTTAATCTCAAGGCTCTTTTATTTTTGTAATTGAGCTGCAGAGGAGCATATCCATTTTTTAAGTAAAATATGAGATCAACATATTGTGATTCAGTATCGTTGAGGCTTACCTTAGATATCTGTATATCATTACCTAGATCTTCTGTTATTGGTGAATCAGATGCTCCAACCAACATTATGCAAAAACCTTGACCCCTGAAAATTTTAGCTAGTCTAATTTCTACATCATATTCTTGTAAAGTAGTTACCCAGTTGGCCCTTTTTCCTCCCACTTCACTTTTTCTTACTGCTGAAAATGGAACTATGATTTTGCTGTGATTTTTTAGGAGAAATGGCATAAAATGTTTTACTGCTTTAAAGACAGCAAATCCCTGTTTTTCAATAGCAGAATAGTTCAATTAAGCACCTTGTCAATTTAAACTTAATAAAGAAATGGGTGCTTCAATCTTTTCTTCATTAAGTTGCGTTAAACCAACTGCATATGATGTTTATGAAGCGAATTTATATAATACAATTTTTTTTTAAAAGTTAGGAGTGACCAAAGAGGGAGCATTGATGTTGGTTTGTTTGATTAATTTAAATTATTCCTTTTTAATGTGACCCCATTTAAAGATTGAATTTTTCTTGATCATGGATTGTAAAGGAAAATATATTTGTGAAAAGTCGGGAACAAATATTTTTACAAAATTTATTTGAACCAAGAAAGACTGCATTGATTTCTTATTGTATGGAAAAGATATTTTCTGAATTTATTTAATCTTTTCTTGGTCACTATAAATACTCTTTTTTGATACGACGGATCCTAAAAGCTTACCTTCACTCAAAGAAAAATAAGACGTTTTTGGATTAAGTGAATTCCATATTTCATACATCATTCAAATATCTGTTTAAGGTCGTTCAAATGGCTGCTTATTTTCTTGGAATAAACAATGATATCATCCAAGTAAATAACAATGGATTTGTTAATGATCCCTTTAAAGGATATATCCATAACTCTTTGAAATGTGGTGCCTACATTAATCAAACCAAAATGCATTTTTTGATAAGCATATGTTCCCCATTTGGTTTTCAATTTACCATCTAGATGAACTAAGATTTTGTTATATCCTGAAAAATCCATCAAGACAAGACATAAGTTGAGAACCAGCTACTGACTGTAGTACTAGTTCCATGGTTGGTAGTGGGAAGTTATCCTTCAGACAAGATTTGTTTAGATTTCAAAAATATATGCATATGCGAATATCACAATTCTTCTTTCTAACATGCACTAGATTGGAAACCCATTTTGAATGTATTATAGGAAAGAAGATCTTATGCTTGAGAAGTTTGTTCAGTTCATATTTTATCTGAATTTCAAGGTTCAGGTGGATTTACCTTAGTTTATGCTATACTGGTTTATCATTTGAGATCATGGGTATGGTGTGTTGTATAACAGAGGTATAATAAGTCTTGAGATCAGAGTAATCCCAAGTGAATATTCCTTTATATTTCTTCAACAATTGAATGAATGATGATATTTCATGAGGAGGTAAACCAAGACCTAGATTGATGTTCTACGACTTGTCATGAGTACCGAGGTTTACTAGTTCAAATTTCAAAGTTGAACTTTTAATTTTGGCATTAGTTATTTTCTTAAATCTATCCTTGAGATCATAAATATCTTCCAACTTAACCACAGATTTGGGTATTGGATTTTCTTCAATGTTTTTCTTTACCAGAAGTTCATGCTTATTTTCATCTAAGATTTGATCATCATATGACCCTTTTAATGTCAAGAAATCAGAAATATCATAATCGTTATTGAAGACTCGCCAATTAGTGACATTATCAGGAATGGATGGTCTAAAAATCATTTCAATGGATAATCTGTCTGGACTAAAATCTTCAAATGGTATGAGTTTTGATGCAACATTAGCTAATAGATCAACACTAGAATTTTGTAATCTGGGAATAAGGTAAATATTAAATGCCAAAAAATGATCTGTGAGATCCTGAACTAATGTTTGATAGTGTTTAAGATGTCCAGAAAGGCAGTGGATAGTATTTCTTACCTATTTAATAATGATTTTTGAGTCTCCAATTACCCGCAAATATTTCACATCAAGACTAATTGCTTTATACAATCCTTGTATCAATGCTTCGTATTATGTAGTATTATTTGTACACTTGAATTGTAATCTGCAAGATGTTGGGTTTGGTCCTTATTTTCCGGTGGGGGGACCCGCCCATGGTTTTGTGCATGGGTTTGCACATGGTTTTGGGGCATGATGGTTTTCGGCCCCAAGTATTTTGTAGATCCGATCAAGGGAACTACGGTTATGTTCTAATCTAGGGTTAATGGATTGGGGTTTATGTATGCTTCGACATGTATATATGTGTTGTAACACTAAAAGGAATATAATGAAAAATCAAGCTAGTCGTCCCGATTTGGGATCCAGGGGAAAATATTTGTGTTTATCTGTTTTATGTTTTATGCTCTTGTTATTGTTTATTTTCTGTTTTTTAAAATTTGTTTGCAGATAATTTCTGTACAGGGTTAAAACCTACATTTGGTATCAGAGTAGTTTCGGCTTCAAGGGGACGCCTTTGCTGCTGAGGGGTTTTTTGCTCGGGCCTGAGGTAGACCCTGTTCAGTGGGAGATCTGCGAGATCAATTCTTGCGGTGAAAGAAGATGGCGAGCGGCGGGAAGATAGAGATCGAGAAATTTAATGGTCAGAGTTTTGAGTTGTGGAAGCTCAAAATGGAGGATCTGCTGGTGGATAAAGATCAGTGGATCGCAGTAGATCCGGGTACTAAACCAACGACGATGTCAGATGAAGATTGGAAGAAACTGGATTGGAAGGCAAAGAGCACAATACGATTGTGTGTCTTAGATTCAATATTGTTGAATGTATCTGGGGAAGCTACGACAAAGACCTTGTGGGACAAGCTAGGGAATTTGTACCAATCTAAGTCTTTGGTGAATTAATTGTTCCTGCGGAAAAAACTGTATAACCTGAGGATGAAGGATGGAGACTTGGTGACAGAGCATCTGAACGCCTTCAATACTGTGGTAAGTCAGCTATCATCTGTTGATATTAAAATCTCAGATGAAGATAAGTGCATCAGTTTGTTGTGTTCTCTACCAGATTCGTGGGATATTTTGGTTATTGCAATAGGTAGCAATATAACTACCTTGAATTTTGATGACATTGTCTTAGCCTTGCTTTTGGAGGAAATGAGATGGAGAAATATGGAGGGTCAAAATGGAGATGCCTTATCTGTACGAGGAAGGTCCCAAAATAGAAACAAGAATAAGGTTTCGAGTGGGAGATCTAAATCTAGAGGGAGATCTAAATCTCCTGGAAAGTTTGTAAAGGTGTGTTGGAAATGCGGAAAGGAAGGGCACTACAAAAAGGATTGCAGATCTAAAGCTCCTGAGAAAGGAAAGGGATCTGATGATGCTCCTTCTGCAGAGGCAAAAACCACCTCGGATGAAGGTGGGGATGTGTATTTGGCTTCTTCTTCAAATATACATGTAGATCATGAGTCATGGTTGATTGACTCAGGTGCATCCTTTCACTTCACTCCCCATAGGGAGTGGTTCTGCGAGTATGAGAAATATGATGGTGGTGATGTCTTCCTAGGGGATGATAGGAAGGCCAGAATCGTCGGACATGGAAAAGTCAAGCTGAAGCTGCAAGGTGGAAGGATTAGAACACTTCCTGGTGTTCTGCATATTCCTGCATTGGCCAGAAATCTGATTTCTGTAAGCAAGATGGATGATGCAGGTGTAAAAACAGTGTTCGAGAAAGATACCTGTAAGATGGTTTGGGGAGCACTGGTATTAATGCGGGGAGTTTGGATTGGAACTTTGTACAAGCTTCAGGGCAGCGCTGTTATTGCTGGGTGCAACAGTTCTATGGTTCCCGAAAGAGGAGCGGAAAGCCTAGCGGTATCTGGAGAAAAGACCATTCTATGGCATCAAAGGCTTGGACATATTAGAGAGAAGGGCCTTCAAATATTGCATGGAAATGGTATGGTAGAAGGCATGTCTAATAGCTCTCTAGATTTCGATTTTTGTGAACATTATGTATATGGGAAGAAAAATTGGGTGAATTTTCCTTCTGGTGCTAAGAGGGCGAACAAGATATTAGAGCTTGTGCACAGTGATGTGTTTGGACCTGTGTCGGTTCCATCACTGGGTAAGTCTGTGTACTATGTTTCATTCATAGATGAATTCTCAAGGAATACATGGATATATTTCTTGAGGAAGAAATCTGAAGTCTTTGACAGATTTAAATAATTTAAGGCTTTGGTGGAAAACTAGACAGAGAAGAGGATAAAAGTGCCGAGGACAGATAATGGTGGAGAGTTCTACAAGAAGGAATTTGAAGAGTTCTGTAAGAAGTGTGGTATAGCATGACAAAATACTACTCCATACACACCTTAGCAAAATGGAGTTGCAGAAAGAATGAACAAAACGTTGATGGAAAAGGCAAGAAGCATGCACAGTGGTACTGGGTTAGGACAAGAATTCTGGGCAAAGGTAGTGGAGACTGCATGTTACTTGGTTAACAAATCACCTTCATCAGTATTGGAGGATAAGAATTCACATGAGGTATGGACAGTAAGAAACCCTATCTTTCACATTTGAGGGTATTTGGATGTGATGCATATGTACATGTTCCAAAGGAGAAAAGGAGCAAGTTGGATAATAAATATGAAAGGTGCATCTTTATTGGGTATAAGGATGGTTTAAAGGGTTACAAGCTTTGGAACCTGGAAACAAGGAAGGTTGTGTACAACTGAGATGTGGTGTTTAGAGAGGTGAAATTTATTGTTAAACATGAAGTCCTACCAAAGGAACCAGAGAAGATAGAGTTTGAGCTAAAGGAAGATGAATCAGACTCTACAATAGAAGAAGACTCAGAAGAGGAAGAGCCACAAACTCCAGCTGCGAGAAGATCAGTTCGAGAAAGAAGACAACCATAAAGGTATAGTCCATCTGCTTTCTGTTCAAATTTTGCTTTAACAATAACTGATGATGATCCCAAAACCTTCAGGGAGGCAGTAGATTCAGAGGATGGAAAACGCTGGAAGGAGGCCATGGTTGATGAAATGGCATCCTTGCATAAAAATGAGGCATGGAATTTGGTGGAGTTGCCGGCTGGAAGGAAGCCCATCGGGAGAAAATGGGTGCTTAAGAAGAAGATGAATGCAGAAGGCAAGGTGGATAAGTACAAAGCTCAGTCGGTAGCAAAAGGTTATTCCCAGATTTCAGGAATTGATTTTGGTGATATTTTTTCTCCTATTGCCAAAGTTACTTCTATTAGATTACTTTTATCTGTTGCTGCTGCATTTGATTTTGAGGTAGAACAGATGGATGTGAAGAAAAAATTTCTTCACGAGGATTTGGAAGAGGAGATCTACATGAAACAACCCGAAGGCTTTATGGTGAAGGGGAAGAAAGAGCTGGTATGCAGGTTAAAGAAGTCTCTGTATGGGTTAAAAAAATCACCAAGGATGTGGTATCAGAAATTTGATACCTATATACGGGGACTTGGCTTCACCAGAAGCAAGGAGGATCACTGTGTTTATTTTAAATTAATTGGTGACCGTGTTATTTATTTGGTCTTGTATGTGGATGATATGTTGTTGATTGAAAATGACAAAGAAATTATCCAAGATTTGAAGACCCAACTGTTCTCCAAATTCGACATGAAGGATCTGGGTGCTGCAAACTATATTTTGGGCATGGAAATTAAGAGAGACCGGGCAAAGAGGAAGCTCTGGTTAAACCAGAGGAAGTATGTCGAGACTATATTGCAGAGGTTCAATATGCAGGATAGTAAACCGGTGAATGTTCCTATTCCTGTAGGTGTAAATCTATCTGTCGAACAGTGTCCCAAGACACAAGAAGAAGAGGAGGATATGTCCCAGGTCTATAAGTGCAGTAGGCCTGATATGTAAATGGAGGTACAGACTGTGACATTGCACATGTGGAGTATTGAGTGTTGTCGCAAAACCCACGAGGAGCATTGGACATTAGTGAAGCTGCTGGGATATTTGCGTGGCACTAGTGACGTGTTATAGCAGCCAGGGAAGACTAAAGATCGAAAGAGGCTGAAAATTCATGGTTTTGTTGATGCAGACTGGTCGGGATTCGACCAAAGAATATCTACAAGGGAAGGGAGTGAATAAATGGAAAAATGTTGGATGAGAAAGACAACTCTGTAGTGGCTCTTTCAACTACGAGGTGAGAATATGACAGGTGCCCAACTCATGCAAGAAAGGAAGCATTTTCGTTGCAGATATTGTGTTCAAGTATGGGGTTGGTACAACAAGCTATAAGGATAGACTGTGATAGCCAAAGTGCAATTTTCTTGGCTAAGAACCCTGCTTATCATTCAAAGACAAAGCACATCGATGTTCAATATCACTTTGTTAGAGATATGGTTGAAGCTAAAAGGGTGTTGCTGGTAAAGGTGGACACTTTGAAGAATGTTGCAGATGCATTGACAAAGTCTGTGAGCACTCAGAAGTTATATTGGTGTAGAGAAACAATGGGTTTTGCAAAGCTGGGCTAATGACTTAGCTCTCCTGTGGCCCCCTGCGGAAAGAAAACAACAAGTGGGAGAATGTTGAGTTTGTGTTATATTCTTTCCATGACTAATCACATGCAGGGGGGTAACAGGGGGGGAAATAGCCCCCCCTATACGTTGCGCTGGGCGCAACGTCGGGGGGGTCATAGGGGGGCAGTAGCCCCGCCTGTCGGGCTCCGAGGCAGTGCCCCGAAAAAAAAATTTTGGTCCTTATTTTCTAGTGGGCGGACCCACCCATGGTTTTGTGCATGGGTTTGCACATGGTTTTGGGGCATGATGGTTTTCGGCCCCTGGTTTTTTGTAGATCCGGTCAAGGGAATTACGATTATGTTCTAATCCAGGGTTAATGGATTGGGGTTTATGTATGCTTCGAAATGTATATATATGTGTTGTAACACTAAAAGGAATATAATGAAAAATAAAGCTGGTCGTCCCGATTTTGGATCCAGGGGAAAGTCTTTGTGTTTATCTGTTTTACGTTTTATGCTCTTGCTATTTTTTATTTTCTGTTTTTAAAGATTCGTTTGTAAATAATTTCTGTACAGGGTTAAAAACTACACAAGATAACATGATTTTCTCTCCTTTTGGGCTAACTAGAATACAATCAGCTCCTGCAGCATCATTAGATTTGGAACCATCAAAGTACAAAGTCCAAAACAGAGTTTTGTCTACTGGTTTATTTACAAATTTGTACATTTGGAAAGATCGGTTTGTGAGAAGTTTTCAATTTTTGAAACGACATCATTGTCCAAGAAGGGAGATTTTTGAGCATTAAAATTCCCTAAAAATGATTCACTTGAGTAATTTCTGATAATATTGGTGGTGAATTCTGTTGGCTCATTACCACCTTCAAATTCAGTTACTGTATGTTTCATGTGTTTTTCATGATCAACTCGAATTTGATTTCATTTTCCATTATAAGGTAACCACATGTGAGACCAATCTGTAGAAAAATATCAATGGAGTTTTTCAGACTAATCTCTACTCAAAATTAGGCCATAGAATTTTGGAATATCAGCTACTAAAATATCAAAAATTTGACTAAATTTGGGATTCAAAGAAAGTCTTATACTGACTGAATTTATTTCCCCTAGGACTTCAAATTTATTTCTATCAAGTTGTACTATGTGAACAACGTATTTTTGAGGAGTGATATTCAACTTAGCACAAATTGTTGTTGGCATTATATTAGAAGAAGCTTCTGAGCCAATCAATCAATTGTGAAGATTTTTGTTCCAAATTTCATATGTTAGAAGAAAATGAGGTGTATGTGAATTAAGTCTATCACCTATAAGGATGGCATTTGAAGGATCAAACTTATTTGAAGAAGTAGGAGGTTTACCTGAACCATTTGCAGCCTAAGATATAACAGCAACGGGTAGCGGTGAATCAGGCGCTGCATTCAGTTCTCTAAGCAATATCTTTTGCTGTTATTTCAATTTGGTAAGTTCATGGAGTGAAATATCTACCTTTACTTTCTCCATATCTTGAACAATATTATATTCCATGGTCTCGGAAACTACCAAGGTTTTTGGTGTAGATAGAGAATTTGTTGAAAGTGGACTAGACTGTGAAACCTTAGAAGAAAATTTCTTATTAACCGATTTATCCTTTGAAGCTGATGTTGAAGTTTTTTGCTTTTGACTTGGCTGGCTAACTTCATTAGGTCCTTTGCTTCTAGTAGTAACAGTAAAAGCTTCTTGTTGTTCTTCATTTGGAAGGATAAAGTCCCACATGCCATTTAGTTCAACTACTTCTTCTTCTTCGGTTTCTTCTTCCTTAGTTTTTTCATCTTCTGTTTCTAGATCATACTCAACATTAGATATAGTGTTGGGTGGCTGAGAACTAGAAGACTAATTTCTCTTGAAAGATCTAAAAGATTTCTTAGCATTGGAGTTTTCAACAACTTGTTTTTTTATATCTACCATTTCATTAGTCATGGTTTTTAGTACTTTTTGGAGGCCTTCTACGTCAAAAGGATATTTTGGTGGCTTTTTCTTAGAATCATCTTTAAAAGAGACTTTCTTGGATTTCTTGTCCTCTTGAGAGCTTTTATTTTCAAGAGTAATTATATGTTTCTCTACAGACAAAGATTCTTTCATGTTTTCTGCTAATATAGCTAATTTCGCTCTATCTACAAAAATGGCTATATTAGAGGTAATAGAAGATATATACCACTCAATTCGAACATCAGTGCCAGGAACTGACGCAGTAGGGATTTTATTGAGTAATTTATTGAATCTAGAATTAAAGACTTTGATATTTTCTCTCATTTTAGCCTTGAGATTTGATAATTCATTGATGAGTGATGTGATGGTTCTATCATCTCCAAACTTAGCTAAGAATTTTTCTTCAAACATATCCCAAATAGTTATAGAGCGAGCTGGCAATGAAAAATACCAGGATCCTGCAGATCCTATAAGAGTATATGGGAATAATCTAACCACATAGTCTTCCTTAGTAACTTCATTTAAATTGATGGCTAACATATAGTTGTGAAGATGCTCTTCTGCTGGTGGGCCATCATCAAGATTAAATTTGGGCAACCAAATTTTAGGATGCTTAGGAAGTGGGTGAAGAGGAGTTTCCGTTGCCATTGCTACAACACCAAGATTATTCCATGGTTGTACACGTGGTGGTGGTTGTTGTCCTACCATGATTGTAGGAGTATGGATGGATGAGGATATGAACGAGATGTGAGTGGAAGAAGAGGCAGGTTGACTACCTGAACTAGAAGAAATAAAACCAGTAGTTTGAATGAGAGCTGTTGTAATGTGTGGGGGAAGTGAATGGATTTGAGATGAGGAATTAGATAAAATATCACTAATAGATGTTTGTGATTTAGATTTCTTGGTATTATTTCAGAAAGAAGTAATGGGAAATTCCAAAGGGGGAACTCCATTTTTCTGAATTAGAGAACGAGTCAAGATTCTTCTAGGTTGTAACACAAAAGAAACACTTTCTTTAGATGGTTGAGATATTGCAGGTTTTTCAGCTGAAATAGAGATTTTTTCTAACTTCTCTATTAAAGTCTGAACTTTTGGTGATTCAGATTTGTAATCTGAAGAAAGTAATCTTTGAGATTTACTAGGATATTTTGGGGAAGATTGTTCAACTTCTGATCTTAAAATAATTCTGGATGGGGATCCAGAAGTTGGAAGGGATCTAGAGGGAGAACGACTATTAGGATGGCTTCTATATTTTGTATTGGTTTTCCTTGCCATTCACAAAAGGCCCTCCTTCTAGCGCCAAAATGTTGAAGCCCCGGAATTCCATTGCAACAACATGGGGGATAACCACCGGGTCCAGACCTTAAAGCAACTCCTTTTCCATTTGGTATAATGGCTTCGACTGGGGATAATGGGACCAATTTCCTAGCAAAGAAATTGAAATGATGATGATGGGTTTGATACAAGGTAAAATGAAGAATGACTTTAAACTGATGGAAATAATCTATCTAAGTAACAAACACATGCATCTATTTAATATAATTTTTAACTTAATCTATAACCTGGGAAGAATTACCATTAATGCGATCTAAAGAGGATATCTTACAATAAAAGGTAATAAAGATCATTCAATTACTGAAAGAGATGAAATCATGTAAGATAATTATTTTGACTAAATAGTTAGTCAAAATAATTATGTAAAATATATCGCATATATCGATTGCTTTATGTATTTGGTAAGGAATTACAATTAAAACATTGTACAAAAGTGCATGAATGATAAACTGTAAATAAAATTGCATACATATCACAATATAACGAGAAATTACTGTAAACTCATAATCAAGACTTAACCATAAAGATAATAGTACCAGATATGATAAGTTCTGCTCATAAAATCCACAATATTGATCTGCTTCTTCTCAATCCAAATATAATTTAAGAGTACAAAAGTGAAATTTCAGTAAAGCATACTCCGATTTTCAAAAAATTAGATCCAGTTCCATATATTTTATCAAAAGAATTCACAAAATTACATAAGTGCAAGTTTTCACAAATTGTTTTTTGACAAAATTCCGGACCCTTCTCTAAATGCATGAGAGGGGTTTAAATACTAAACTAAATAAGTCAAAAATAGATTATTACACAAAAAAGTTGAGGAGGTTTCAAACAACCTTCCTCATAATAAGTAAAATAAACTACAATATAGAAATTAAAAATGACAAGACTGCTTAGTTGGGCTGATTTCATTTTGTCACTTGGTCTTTGAGCTGAAAAATAGCCATCATTGGTTTCAGTTGAGTCGGTTGAGTGATTCCGGATCTCACTTGTCCTATGAATATGACATTTGAAAGTGCTGCCAATGCATTTCTCATGGAATTAGTTAAGGAGCGCAAAGTCATGCACTGGTTATGTGGTCTGATCAAGAAATTCAAGTAATTTTCTTGATCCAATTTAGTTATTTGTTTAATTGATTCTACATGTTTCTCAGTGTTTTCCTTCCACTGCTTCTCTAATAGCTTGACTACTAGAATTGCTTCAGTTGTACATTCTTCAATAATTTTGGCATTCTGAAGCTATTCATTGACAGACGCAATTATTTTATTTGCTACGTTGGATTCCTTTGATGCCACTTTCTCTGCTTGTTTTATTTGCATCTCCCAATATTTGAATAAAATATCCTTATGTGATTTACCAGTTTTTGGGAGATCAACCTTCTTCCCTTCCTCAAATTCTTGCCAAGAAATAAATTCAAATTTTTTTTTATCAATCCTTTCACATTCTAACTTTCTATTTGCCACCTGTTGAGTCAATATGTTACTTATTTAACAGTATGAGTTATTAAAAGATATTTGTTGACATAAATTCTCTCGCTACTATTTCAACTGTGAATTCCATTCAAGTTATTCTTTAATGAATTGTTTTTTTTGAGGTTGACTCTTGAGCTTGTCCGTTGCTGCTTCTATCTGTGCATCTTTTTCAGACATGTGAACTTGATGCTGAAATTTCAACCTTTCAAATCCTTTCTAGAACTGTGCCATTTGCATTTTAGGTTTCATATTGGCATTGTGTCTCCCTCTTCTAGTTTTTTTTCTAGCACTTGGAATGTTTCTTCTCTTTGTTTAAGTAGAAGTTGAACTTTTGCTGCTTTATCAATTGTAGCATTTTCATATGCTCTTGCAAACTGTGAAAGTTTAGTAAGATATTTAGTTGGATTGAAAAGAGTGTCTTTCCAAACAACATATAATGACTCATTACTAAGGGATGTCACTGTTTCATCAATTCTTCTTCTTTTTCTCTTCTTCACTACAACTTTATGATTTGGACTGTAGAAAATGTCCAATGGAGGCATCTCTTCAATATTCAAAACAATTTCTTCAGTAGGGAAGGCCAGGATTATTTCCTGATCTTGAAGACCTCGAGTTTGTTGGAGTTCTATTTCTGTTTCTGGTAACTTCTGAATCTATTTAGGAGTATGAAAGCTTGATGATCGTTCCGAATTAGCATTAGGTGGTACCTGAATTTTTTCAGTAAAATTATGCCATTATTTGCTTAAAATATCCACTTGGGATTTTGATGTCTGCTTTTACGTAGATTGAACTTCTTGAAGTTCTTTGGAACATGCCTTTTCTAATTCAGCTTCATCAGTGTCAATTATTTAATTACATCTTTAATTATTTTATCAGGGATTTCATCTTTATCTTCAGATTCATTTTCAGAATGATTTGAATCTTGGGACTCATGTTTGGAATGTTCTGAATCCTAAACTGATTTCTCCTAAGACTCATCTTCAGACATATCTTTTGAATCATCATCAAGGATGAAACTAGGAGTTGGCTCACTAATTTCCTCTATTTGCAACAGGTCCAATGGGGTTGTTTCCAATATTTTATTTCTATATTCATGGAAAGAGTAGATATCTGCTACACTGAGTCTATTGGATGCCATGTTCAATACCTCTGAAAATTTCTCTGTCCCCTCAAACAAATCATCAAAAGCATCTTTCTCATGCATGAATGGTCTAATTTTAAGAATGGTAATAAAATATTGGACTATATTGTTGGGGTCATATTGTCTTCCTGACATAACAACCAGATTCAAAGAGGTAATATTTGGGATCTCCTTTGCTGCATGAGTCATATAAAAAAGAGCAAAGGCACCACACTGTATTGGAAATGTAGGCAAAATAGATTTCTTCATATCCTTGAGATGCTTGGTCATACCATTTCCTACTATTTGCTATGCAATCTCCCTCACAAAATTTTGTCTGGGACATAATAGGGAAAAACATGGGGAGACGCAAGACTCCCGAAAGCTATGATATAAGTAAAGGTTTCTTCTCCAAACCATCTGGTTATAGGCATAATGTATGTATTGGATTCTTTAGAAATCCCAGGGGCTCTCTCATAAAAAATGATTTGGTGGATAGGAAACATGACTCCTTGGAAAATTTTATAAATACGAGAACGAAATTTAGATTCCCACAAGGCTTTGTGATAGACATGAATAGGACTAGGGTCTTGACTGGTCCATTTCCAACCCATGATAGGAAAATTTGAATAGAAACATATGGCGTCCATAATTTATGCGCTCATGTAGAAAACATGGATTGCTCTAGTAGAAAAGACCCTATTATGTCTGTACTCTCTAATAGTCATGGCCAAATTATTGTATAAGATATTGGCCCAATTCATAATGGTAGAATTGATGGCAGCGTCTATTAGGGGAATCCATTCAATAGAAAATTTGGTGGTATCAAGCTTGGAAAATAACCTACACATCATTGCTGCTACAAAACAATGGGGTGCTGGTAATTGTGAAATTGGATACATACCAAGTTTATCTCGCTTAAATTTGCCTGCGATCAACCTTCCATTCTTTTGCTACATTCATCAGGTATTAATTTTCTTTCGCAAACTTCTCAAGAAAAGCTTTATCATAAACCTTCTGTGGTACTGGTAGATGGTACATAATGCGTAAATCTTCAGGGGTAAATGAACCCATGTCTTCTTGTCTTTAGTTCTTGAAAGTTATGTCTACAACATTGATATTGTCAATTACCCATCTCACCATGTCAGTATATGGTAAATTCTTCGGTCTTGCGGCTATCCTGTGTAAAAAGGAACATGCTGCCTTGAAATAGGAAGGCTCATATGAGTCAGGTGCATTCATTGTTGTTACTTTTTTCAATTCCCTTGGTTTCTCCACTTTGAGAAAATTGTACATTTCTTCCCAGGAAGTGGTTCCACTATCCTTAATGCAAGTAGTATTTGAGAAGAGTGGAGGCATATCTGTGACCTCAGAGGTGGATGTTTGGGCAATTTCTTTTCCTTTCTTCACCATTTTTGCTGATATTTATTTCTCGTGTGATTTCCTAAATTCAAGAAAACAAGGAAATTATAGTAGAGACGAAGAGTAGAGGCGGAAGGAAAAAACAAAGTTTAATTACCATAAATATTACACCTGGCGCTTATTTGAAACATGCCATAGAAAGATATCAATCTTTTCGAGTCCCGAAACCATTGAATGCCGTTAATATCTTATTAAATATTTGTCAAATCCTTTGCGTGTTTTACCATATATGTCTAATTAGGAAATTTATATCGTGTGATATTTTTAACGGATGAATTAATTAAGCATAATTTCTAGCGCTTTGTGATAAATGATATATCGCAAATCTCACATTGTACATGGATTGATATTATGTTCTTGACCTTGAGTGTTTACGAAATGTGATTTGCACAAATCACATATCACATTTTATCGAAGCTGACATGACTTTTCATTTAGTTTGATGCTGCGGGATGTGATAAGCGATATAACTCAAAGTATTGCACTTTATCGAATTTGACATTCTTTAACAATTGTTTGTTGTTCTTATCGGGTCCGATATTATCATATTTCACTTTTCGAATGATATTTCTATTGGTTCGTTTTTACAAAGGAGCGATGCAATTTATGGTTATAAGGGTTTTTTTACCTTTTTAACGGGAAATTTGTATTTGACTTGAAAAATGTCTTAGTGCTATCGTAATTCGCAAGTTGTACGTATGTTCCATCATTGTTACCTTAGGAATTTGCGATCTGCGCTAAGCGGAATAAGGTCAAAGCGGAAAAATGTTCTTGTCTTTTATTTCTAAAGTTTTTTAAGACTTCAAAAAAAGCGAAGTAATACATCCTAAGATTTATTATTTTTTAAAGGGTCCCCATTTATTATTCACAACTTTAATCGTTGTTAAAATAAATGGGGGGGGTTGTTTCATAGTACAACAGTTGGGCGTTAGCCAACCAACTCGTTTCCCTGTTATGAGATATGGAAAGTCAAATGATCAAAGAATACATCACATAAAACATTAGAACATAAAATGAATAACTGGAATAACTCTTTGTATTAAACTCAGAAGTTGAAAATGTACATGAGTTCCAAGTTCTAGCTTAGAAGTGGGCAATACAAAATAAGAGTACAAAATTCTCCAAAGTATCTCTACCTAGTTCTACCAGAAACCCTATTAAATATACATCACTCGGCTCATGGCCGCAACAAAAATCAAACAAGAGTTTATCTTAGGCTTTCGGCTGTTGACAAAAAGAATAAATCAAGGGTACTTGATTGAAACCCTGGCCTCCATAGCCTGTATTTTCCTCAGCGCTCCAAGCCCAACAAAGTGCAACTGATATTTTGGCAAATAATGCACGCTGATTGTTAGGCTGCCTCGTGAGTACAAGAACGACGGATGGTACAAGAATCATTCCTGCACCAACCCCCCTTTCACATCGATTAATAATCTTGTTTTATCAAATCACCTTAGGAAAGAAAACATGTAAGTTTCAAAGGCAAATAAAATATTTAATATTTTTAATTAGTAATTAAGTTCATATAACCCTTAACAATGAAAATCTTGAAAGAAGTGCAGGAATAAGTATAAAGTTTAAAAGGAGTATAGGTATAAGTAGTTTCCAAGGGTAAAAAATAAGGTTTTGGTGGTTGTTGGGGTAAATTTGAGGTTAAAAATAGGACAATTTTGATGACCAACATCCTCCAATCCCCATCTCGTTGTGTGTCCTCACACAACCTTACCTTATGAAAAAAAAACAACAACATGGAGGGATCCCTTTAATCCTATATTTCAATACTAATCCTTGTCTTCATTGTCTTTGACTTCTTACTGCGAGCCTTCTTGAGTTGTTTCACCACTTTCCTAAGGCGCCTGTAGCATTTAGATGCTTGAAATTTCCTCTCCTTTTCCTGCCACTTCCTTTCTTGTACCTATTCCATCAATTCATCATTCCTACTCTGAATCATTATGTTCTGTTCTTTCACAACCTGGTTCAACACTTCAAGTTCATAGATTCGTTGTTTCAGTTCTTCTACCTGACTGTGCGTATAGAAAGCAGGGTTTTCCTTATTGAATTCCTCCTGTGTCAAAATCCTTTCAGCAGTTGACTCATGAAAAGTGCCAGTATCATCGAGGGAAATATCACATTTCATTTCAAAACTCTGAGGAGCCATATCCTCAGTATGATCCACTGCCAGTTCCTTCCCTGTACTTGAATCATGTATCTTCTATGTCCTCTTTTTCTTTACTTTTTCAATTAAAACCGACAGAGGAGTGTTATATTCCTCTTTTACATAACCTGCACTAAACACCGAATGGAATGCGACATCTGCAAGGAGAGAGATGCTATCCTCAATTGGTGAATTAGGTTGTGATTCATCAATATCTATCAGATAGGTTGATACAATATGGCCTCCTTTTAAGGAAGCACAACTCTTCTTGACAGAGCTCTTGGTTAGTATCTTTGAAGGGCCCGGGGTTTCAATTATAGGTTTCTGCTTTTCCTCCAGCACCAGATTCTGAAAGTTTTTTTTTTACCTTAGTGCTCAAGGCCTCACCAGTCTGCGGGGTTGATAATTTCTTCTTTCGGTGCCTCTCCTTAGTAGCTTTTCCATTTCTTCCCGTTTGCTTCACTGTACCCTCCTTTTGAAATGATTTCAAGAACCCTTCCCAATTCATCTTCTTCCCCTCTAACTCTTTCTTAATTAAAATTGAAATTAAACCATAGTGGCATAGCTTGAACCCAATTTTACTTTCTTGACTTTTCCGAACGATTTTAGACATCTTCTCTAAAATTTTCAGCAAAAAATAGGGGAAGTTGATCAACTTACCTGTTTCGAAATGAAGTAGAAAGAGAATGTGGTAAAGGAAGGTTAATGAATACCTCCCCTCACAGGTGAGAAACTTCTGCAAGATGTATATAAGATGCTTCCATTTTTCTACCATTGCATTCCTCTGCAACCCAACCTTCCTTTCCACCTTTTGATTCTTGTCGACCACAAATCGACGCAAATTTCCTTTCTCGAGCTCCCCCTTTTTAAACCATTTCTCTCACGTAGCTGCTAACCATGTAGCTTGTGAGATAGACTGCTTGGTCACCTTGAATTCCAAGGGCCCTACTTTAGCTATGCTCCCATCGAAAGTTCGAGCAAATTCGAGCGCAAAAGTCGAATCATAACCATAGAATTTGAATAGGAATGGGAGAAATCCCAATTCCCGTAGAAAAAATAAATTTTCCTTGTATTCAGCCGTCTACTCTAGCTCCTTAACAGACCAGGGCTCTATCCGAATGAGTGTCATAACTGCTCAAGACTGTCACTGGTTTCTTACAACTTTGAGGGGAGTATTCAATAAGAAATTTTAGACTATGTCCGAGGGAGTTCGGGATTACCGAATTAACTGAACGCTCCTATATCATAGATCTAAACGATAATGCCTCCATTATGAAAAATCAAATCTTAGAAAAGCTGCAATATGTGCATGATCCTGATGCACATGAGGAAATGATAATCAGTAAAGGGTGACAATCATGGGAATTTTTTTTTATAAAAAAAACACAAGGTATCATGTAGTATCAAGCCGATCATTAATTATTGACAAGGTTCAGGGGTAAAAGTTAGATTATGAAAATATTTCACACATATCACCAATAAAATCAAGATTTCACATAGGGTATATACAATACTTAGATCAAGATAATATTTAATACCTAAATGCTTTGTACTTTAAAAATATCTTTCCTAATTAGTAATGATAAAACAAAGTTTAATCGAATGTAGAAAAAAATAATTGCATGTTATAATTCAAAATAGTGCATTCATTTATGCCTGAAACAATATTCCTACACTGAAAAAAATGATCTCCTCCCTGTTCTTGAACCTTCTTCTTATTCTAAGCATGCATTCTTGTACTGGGCATGAATTCATGTACTACAATGCACGTTCTTGTACCAAGGAGTCCGATGATTCTTGCACTGAGATAAACCTTCATGTACTAAGGAATACCATTGTTTCTACACTTAAATACATGTTCTTGCACTCATGAGTGCACAACAACACATATTCCTGCACCAAGGAATCATGAGATTATTGCACTGAAATACATATTCATGTACTGCGGAACATTGCTGTTCCTGCACTCAAAAGTGTTACGACATATCTGAAGAAATGAGTTTCAAATAAAAAAAATACAATATATAGTCTGAATCTGAAAAATTTGCAGAGTTTCAAAGGAGTTTATTTGCAATTTCTTCGTATTATCATGCTCCTTCCAATTTGATCCATGAATTATTATCAGATCCTGGAATCCAGTTCATGAGGGAACAAATAAGCGAGATAGGGGTGAATTTTCAGAATGGGAAAGAAATCATCAGGGAATTCAAGAGTGAGACCAATCCAGGAGGGACATGAGAAAAAGGGATAGGGAAACAAATTTTCAGGGGAAAAGAGGGAAAAATGAAATCAGACAGGGACAATCTCTTTTGAAGAAAGGGATGGTCAATCTCAATAGGAAAAAAAAGAATAATTATAGAGGGAATTTTACGAAAAATGAATTAGAATAAAGGAAAAGTTTCACCTCAAAATCTACCTGAATAGTGTTGAACTAAAATAACTACAACATGAATTGAGTGTTTCTTGCATAAATATTTTCATGTCACCTGTTCCGAACTTGGATAAGGGCTTGGTTCCTGCAATTAAAATTCGCTTCTTCTCGGTGACAGTTTGCATATATAAAGATCAAGAAAAATTTCCATTTTATTAAAGATTGATCCTCCTACCATCATGCTAGTTTTCAGGCTGATCCTTCTTTGATCATGTCAGTAAATTGATTTTCACAACCACAAGCAAAATATATTTTTTTTTTTTTTTTTTTTGGTCATTTTTTGGATTTTCTTTTTAGTTTATTTTATTTCTAGAAAATGAAGAATCAAATTTGTAATAGGTTGGCAGAACCACCTACCATCTTTAGTTCATACTGTTGCTGTACTTGCTGCATAAAATCTTCCTTTGTGAGTGGCTGAAAACAATCTTTAATCTTTAAGCTTTAAGTGTATGCCCATTCACATGGAATACTAATTCTCATCCATTAATAGTTTTAACTTCTACTGCCCCATTTTCAAAAACTTTACTCACCTCATAAGGTCCCATCGAGCATGTATGGAATTTTCCTTTAAAATTTTTAAATTTAGAGTCATAAAGGAGTACCTAGTCACCTGGTTGGAACCACTTCTTCCTGATAAACTTGTCATGCCATTTATTGCGTTGTTGTTGCACTAAAACATTCTGTTGAAAAACATCTCTTCTGAATTCATCTAACTCATTTAGCTGCAATAGACGATGCTGCTGTGCTTCTAAGAGATCCAATCCTACTTGGACTATTGTTCAGAAAGTATTTATCTGGAATTCAATTGGCAACATGACTTGCTTTCCGTACACCAACTCATAAAGTGTATGGCCTTTAATATTCCTCCAGGTGGTTCGATAAGCCCATAAAGCTTCAGGTAAGTTGCTGGCCCAATTCTTCCTATGTACATTTATTGTTTTGGTGAGGATGGATTCGATCACCTTATTGGTAGATTCTGTTAGGTCCCTATATTACTAGTTTAGTCCCTTATTTTTATTAGTCTTTACTATTATTTATTATCTGAGAAATGAATAACTGATATATTATTCACCTAGATTCTCTTGATCACACACTATTTTAGCTTCATGCATAATACACAATCTCCTCTACCATTGATCATCACATGCGGAAATAAAATCAATTGCATGCATACATTAAAACCACAAACAATCACACATATGAACACAATATTTAATGGGAAAGCTTAAAGCTAAAAACCCTAACTATCTGTATATTATATGTCATGGAGATCATGTAACAGAAAACAAAAGCTCCTCACAAGCCTCATGCACACCAATTGCTACACACTATCAAGCTAGATCTAGCAAAACACATGCTCCAATCTTTTGCCACTTGATAGCCAGCCTCTATTGCGTAATCAATGCTATGGGATGGCTTATTAAATAACATAAACCACCTGGCTTGTAACGCGTAACTCTTTATGGTTTGATTTATCTCTGTGTTGTAAATATAATAAGATGGCTAAGGAATCGAGTTGTCCCGCTTCTACCTATCTCTGCACTGGTCTCCACTGAAACTGTCCATGCACTGAAGTTAACTCATGCATTCTTTCGTTGATTAATGAGTTTATAATTAGTGAATTAATTAATAATTAATTCACACCACTCTCACTGATTGTATCAATTAGTTAAACTGAATACAAATAGCTCAACTATGTTTAGATTAGTTAAACTGAATACAACTCCACTAACTTCCTCAATTAACTCCACCAAACTCTGTCACATGAGTTCTAACTGAAGTATCCATGCAATAACTCCACTTAACCCTCAGGAATAGCGTAATTCCTTTTGTCAGCTCCTGTGCCACATCTGTGCACTTAACTGAAGTGCTCCAAGAGAATAAGATAATGTTTAGAGTCCAAATATTATTAAGAGCTAATAATATTCGACATATCTATTTTTTAGACTGGCAATCTAAAAATAGATTCCGCCCAATATGTCTAAAAATAGAAGTCCATCTATTTTTCCAACTTGACCAACCATCCACAAATAGCATCCTGCAACTCATAGAACATGATCCATATGTCTAAAAATAGACATAGTCTAAAAATAGACTTTGCGCCAAAAATAGCCTGCGGGCCCACTTAGTGAAGGCGACTTCTTTCCACTAAGCTCATCATCTTGTTGCAATCTCAACAGCCCCCCTGTAACCCCAATATTGTTATTATTGTGCCCTTACATTTTTATTGTTAGGTCGGCTAGGATTATGTTGTGGGCCCATGGCCTCCTATATATAGAAGGAGGTTTTGGTCATTTGTATCATCCAAGAATTGTTCATTTATGTAATGTATTGGAGGTTTCCCCCTCGAAGTGGTTGATTTCAAAGACATTTATCTCTCTTTTCTTCTATTTTTGGAGCAGGTTTCATAACATTTGGTATCAGAGCTTTGGATTCTAGGGTTTCATTGCTCCAAACAGGTCATCTTGGCATTTGCGAAATGATTTTTTTCTACAAAGTTTCAAAAGCTGAAACTTGTACAGCGCGAAGCTTAAATCTTGAGGAATCTCTTGTAAAAATTTCAGATCTTGGTTCACAATATTTTCAGAGATAGGATCTGGGGAAGTTAAGGTTTTTTTAGGCTCTCGAATTTCAACTAAAACAGGTCATCGTGGAATTGTCACTATAAATTTTCATATAAAAAGTTTCAGAAGCTGAATTTTTTACAGTGCGAAGCCGAAATCCAGAGGAACCTCCTATACAAATTTCAGATCTTGGTTTGCAATATGTTTGGAGATATGATCTGTGGAAGTTAGGATTGTTTCAGGCTCCTGAATTTCATCTCAAAGAGGTGACCGTGGGAAAAACGTAATAACTCTCTCTCTGAGCGTCAGATTGGGATTCTGTAAAAAGTGGCCACAAGTACATCGATTGTAGTTTTCAGCATATCAATTTCAGAGCTGAAGGACGAAACAGTGACATGTGGAAATTCGTACAAGTTTGCTCTACTGAACCAGTCCATAATTAGGTCATCATGGGAGATTGGGCATAACTTTTCCTTGAAGAAACCAAATCAGGTCAGAGCTGTGGCATTCGAAAGAAGATTCAGAGGGATCCTTCAGGGTCAAATTTCAGATATTGAAGTTTTGAAATCACAAATATAATTCAGTTTCAATATCGAGCTCCTCAAAAGCAATAAAAATGTGTGTATTTTTTTCGAATTACATAAGTCTCATTTAAAAAAAAATTAGTTTGAATTTATTCCAAGGGCATATTGAAGAATAGATATCAGTATTGGGTTCTAAAATTCCCCCTAAAAATAATTCAACACCCATTAAACCTTCAGAAGGCTCTACTATGACTCATGAAGACGAAGAAACACGACACGAGATATCAAAATTACAAGAGCAAATGCACCAAATTTCGCTATTGCAAAGATCAATAAAAAATGAAATGGAAGTTTTGAAGAAAGGTGTGGAAACTAAGACGAATGGTTTGAAGAAAGGCGTGGAAGCTAAGATGAATGGCGTGGAAGTGGGCATGGAAGCTAAGATGGATGGCATGGAAGCTAAGATCGATGACATGGAAGCTAAGATCGATGAAAAAATGAAAGACAACATGGAAAACATGAATAATGATTTGGCAAAGTTGATACAAGAAATGTTTCCTAATGGCGAAAAGATAGTAGAGGAAACTCATGATGAGAACAAAATAAATGTTAATCATGATTTCATAAAATCTAATGTTGGATGGAAGAACCACCATATTCCAAAGATGGATATGAGGAATTTTGATGGCAAGGATCCCATAACATGGATACTATAGATGGAGCAACATTTTGATCTCAATAATGTGAAAAACACACAAAAGGTACGCATTGCAACTTTATATTTAGAACAAAATACGTTTGTATGGTATCGATGACTTTGCTCCCCTAAAAAAATTGTCACTTGGTCAATTTTTACGGAGGAAATGATAGCACATTATGAGGATACAAAAAGCAACACCTTCTTTAGCCAATTTATAAATCTTAAACAAAAGGGTTCAGTGGTGGAGCACATTGAGGACTTCCAAAAATTAAATATAAGGGTAATTTATATTCCAGAGGAACACAGGATTGATGTCTTCATAGGGAATTTGAAGGATAACATCCAACATGAAGTTCGCGTTTGGGAACCTGATTCATTGGAAAAGACATTCAGGTTGGCAAGAAAAATTGAATGTAAAATTATGGTAACAAGGAAGCCTGCCACTCACATATATAAAGATGGAAGTGTTGCTACTCCTAGACTTCCACAACCTACAATGTTGACACCACAACAATTGGAAGAAAAATGAGCAAAAGGGATTTGCTACAGTTGTGATAGAAAATACACTAAAGGTCATAAGTGTGCCGAGAATAAATTATTTTACATAGATTGTGAAGAGGAAGAAGAAAATGAACAAGAATCTTCAAAAGAAGAGCATATACACCAGGAACCAACCCTAGAAGAGGAAGAAAGGAGTCCGACCATATCGTGTAATGCATTGGAAGGAATTACCACTGCTCAAACTCTCAAGATAGAAGGACATATCAAGAAGAAAAGGGTAAGAGTGTTGATTGATTCGGGTAGTACCCATAATTTTATTCATTGTAAGGTAGCCAAGGAATTGAATTATTTCCTATACCAGCACAAAAATTTCAAGTGATGGTTGCAAATGGAGGAACTATAAATTGCTCTGGAAAATGCCATAATATCAAGCTAACCATGGGGGAATATGTATAGAATAGTCTAATGCTTTCCATTCCCATGGGAGGTGCTGATGTTATACTAGGAGTACAATGGTTACAATCTTTGGGGACGGTAGCTTTTAATTTTCAAGAACTTTTCTGAATTTTTTTTTCAGAAGGAAAGGAAGTCGAATTACTGGGTATCACAGGGAAGCCGGGAAAGATAATAAGATCTAATGTCATGAAAAATCTTCTGAATAAATAACAACGAGGCATAATTGCACAATTATGCTCACTAACAGTTCCAACACCAAAATCATCTATTTCTGCAGATCTCCAAAAAGTCTTAGACAATAATTCCAAGGTGTTTGAAACTCCCAAAGGACTCCCACCTATTCGTGATCATGATCATGCTATTCATTTGATTCCAGGAAGTGTTCCTCCAAACATCAGGCCTTATAGATATCCTTATGTCCAAGAGAGCGAAATTGAACGTATAATTGCAGAAATGTTAGAGGCTGGTATAATTCCACCTAGTCAAATTTCTTTCTCTACTCCAGTAGTATTGGTGAAAAAGAAGGATGGATCATGGCGCATGTGTCTGGATTATAGGGAGTTCAATAAGCTCACCATTAAAGATAAATTTCCATTCCCGTGATTGATGAATTATTGGATGAATTACATGGAGCAATTTATTTTACCAAGTTGGATCTTTGTTCAGGATATCATCAAATTAGAATGAAGATTGAATACATTCTGAAAACAACATTTCGAACTCATGAGGGTCATTATGAATTTTTGGTCATGCCTTTTGGCCTTACCAATGCACCCTCTACATTTCAAGGGTTGATGAATTTCATTTTCAAACCCTTCCTTAGAAAATTTATGCTAGTATTTTTTGATGATATACTAATCTACAATAGGTCTTGGAAGGATCATGTTGAACATGTTGACAGGGTGCTCAAACTATTGTAGGAGAAACAATTATATGCAAAAACATCCAAATGTTTCTTTGGAGTACAAGAGGTGGAATATCTAGGTCATATTTTATCTCACGAGGGTGTTAAGGTAGACCCTAACAAAATTAAAGCCATTAAGGAATGGAAAATCCCCACAACCATAAAGCAGTTGCGAGGATTTCTCGGGTTAACAGGGTATTATCGCAAGTTTTTAAAGAATTATGGGAGAATAGAAGAACCTCTAACAACATTATTGAAGAAAGGTGAATTTTCATGGACTCTTGAAGCAACTAAGGCCTTTGAACATCTTAAAGAGGCAATGTGCCTAGCATCGGTCTTAGCTACGCCAGACTTCATAAAAACCTTTATTGTGGAATGTGATGCCTCAAGAAATGGAATTGGTGCTATTTTAATGCAAGAAGGAAGATCCATTGCTTTTGAAAGTCATCCAATCAAAGGAAAGTATTTACAGAAAGCTATTTATGAGAAGGAAATGTTAGCAATACTACATGCCCTAAAGAAATGACGACCTTACCTAATGGGAAGACACTTCAAGGTAAAAAATGAGCATGATAGTCTTAAACACTTTTTGGAACAAAGACTATCTTCAGAAGAGCAGCAAAAATGGGTCACAAAGATGTTGGGTTATGACTTTGAAACAATCTACAAAAAGGGAAGCTAAATGTTGTTGCAGATGCACTCTCAAGAAAGAATGAAGAGGTGGAAGCATTGCTTTGTGCCATTTCTATTATCCAACTAGATTGGATAATCGAAGCAAGAGATGAATGGAAGAAGGACGAAGAAGTGTGGACACTCATTCAAAAGTTGCAGCAAGATCCTAGTACATCTGATACATTTAGTTGGAAAAATGATTCCTTCTGGTACAAAGATCGCTTATATCTTTGTAAGAATTCCCAACTAAAACAAAAGATTCTTCTGGAATTGCACACTTCTCCTTTAGGAGGACACTCAGGATTTTTAAAAACTTACCACAGGGTGAAGAAAGATTTTTTTGGGATGGCCTTAAATCTAATATTCAAAATTTTGTGGCGGAATGTTTGGTTTTCCAGCAGAATAAAGTGGAAACAATTAAGACCCCGGGACTTCTACAACCTTTATCCATTCCAAGTCAACGTTGGGAGGAGATTTCAATTGATTTTATCATAGGTTTACCTAAGTCCGAAGGAAAGAGTGTCATCATGGTGGTAGTTGATAGACTTACCAAGTATGCACACTTTTGTGCATTATCTCATCCATTTAAAGCAAGTACAGTTGCTACTACATTTATGGACAAAATTCAAAAGCTACATGGAAACCCAAGGGTTACTGTGAGCGACAGATATCCCATTTTTACTGGAAATTTTTGGACGAAGTTATTTTCTTGTTTGGGTACTCAATTAGCTTATAGCTCATCTTATCATCCTCAATCTGATGGTCAAACTGAGATAGTAAATAAATGTTTGGAAGGATATATTCGTTTTTTTGTATCTGATAAACAAACACAATGGGTCAAGTGGTTACCTCTCGTTGAATGGTGGTATAACACTTCCTTCCATACTATAGCAAAAATGACCCCATTTATGGCACTTTATGGATATCATCCACCGTCCATCACATCATCTTTAAGAGAAAATTCTAAGGTTCAAGCAGTGGAAGATCACATCGAGCATCAACAAGAAGTTCTCCAACTCTTAAAGGATAACCTAAATTTGACACAAAATCGAATGAAACAACAGGTAGATCAACATCACATCGAGAGAAGTTTTGATGTAGGAGATTGGTTATTTTTATGGCTACAACCATACAAACAAATGTCCCTCAAGCAAGCTAAGAAGGATAAAAAATTATCGCCAAAGTACTATGGTCCTTACATGGTGTTGCAAAAGATTGGTACTATGGCATACAAATTGGAGCTTCCTGCTTCCTCACAAGTGCATCCAGTTTTCCATGTTTCATGCTTAAAGAAGGTTATAGGTGAAAATCTTCCAGTTTAAACAATATTTCCAGAACTTGATGAGGAAGGAAAAATCATATTGGAACCTGAAGTGGTCACAGAAACAAGAACTCGACAGCTACGAAATCAAACAATTTCAAAGTATCTCATAAAGTAGAAGAACTTACCCACTGAAGGTTCTACATGGGAGGATGAGAATTATATACAAAAGCACCTAGAGCTACTCAAGCGTCGAGGAAAACAATTTTTTGAAGGATAGGGGCATGTTAGGTCCCTATATTACTAGTTTAGTCCCTTACTGTTATTAGTGTAGCCCCCTTATTGTTATTGTTGTTCCCCTGTAACCCCAATATTGTTATTATTGTGCCCTTACATTATTATTGTTAGGTTGACTAGGATTATGTTGTGGGCACATGGACTCCTATATATAGAAGGAGGTTTTGGTTATTTGTATCATCCAAGAATTTTTCATTTATTTAATGTATTGGAGGTTTCCCCCTCGAAGTGGCTAATTTCTAAGGCGTCGATCTCTCATTTCTTCTATTTTTGGAGCTAGTTTCATAATAGATTCCACCTGGTCGTTTTCTTTCCGGTGGTACGTTGTTGATTTCCTGTGCCGAATTTTATATTGATCCATAAAACCCTGAACCAAATTAGAAACAAAATATTGTCTGTTGTTAGTAACAATCTCTCTAGGAACACCAAATACATGCCTCTACCCATTTTATCACAAAATACATGCAAACCAAGATATGATTTTTGTTTAAATATGTTGGATTTATTGGTACTAGAAAATCAATATCCCATTTTTCAAAGGGTTCAATAATAACCCGAGGACACAAAGATATTTCATTGGCTTGGATAGGTTATCCCATCACTAACAACTATCACATCGCTTGAAATATTTTTTGGCATCCTTAAATAAGGAAGGCCAAAAATATCTAGCTCATAAGATCTTATATGCAGTTCTTTTGTCAGCATAATGGCCCCCACAAGGTTCATCATGGGTATATTTCAAAATTTCAAACACTTCTTCCTTTCTTAAACATCTACGAATGATCAGATCTGGCCTAGTGTAAAAGAGGTCCCCTTGGATCCAGGACTATGAAGCACTTTTTTGGATGATATTCCGTTTTTCACGAGCAGATAAGTGAGGTGGTGTTTTTCCTGTGACTAAATAATTGGCTATGTTCGCAAACCATGGCGAATTTGCTGACACATCAAAAATATGTTCATCAGGGAAATCATCATTTACAAGAATTTCTTCCACATGATTATTTAATCTAGAAAGGTAATCATCCACAACATTATATTTTCCTGGTCTATCAATAATAGTAACATTAAATTCTTGCAATAAAAGTAACCACCTAGTCACTCTTCCACTAGTCAATGGTTTATTCATTAAGTATTTTATAGCGGAATGGTCTGTATGTACAAATAATTCATATCCTGTAATATAGTGTCTAAATTTATTAATAACAAAAATCACGACAAAAAATAAATTTTCAGTTACTGTGTAATTTAGTTCAATAGGTGACAAGTTTTTACTGATGAAGTAAATAGAACAAGATTGCTGGTTTTCTTATTTTCCTAAAGCTGTGCCAATAACAGTATCCGAGACATCGGAGGAAATATGAAATGGAAGGGACCAGTTAGGCCCTCGTAGAACTGGTGCCTTAAATGCTTGTTGGCAAGTCGTAGTCCAAGAGAACTCACTATCCTTAGCTAGCAATCGAAAAAGTGGGGTAGCTATCCTAGAAAAGTGCTCAATGAATCTACGGTAATAACCCGCATGTCCCAGGAATCCCCTCACTTCCATTTATGTTTTGGGTGCAGGAAGACATATGATAACCTCTATTTTAGTTGGGTCTACTTGGAAATCTTTGTTAGAGATAAGACGAACAAGAACTAAACCTGCTTTACGCATTAATGATTTGAAATGATTGTATTAGTTTTGCTGTGCTAAGTGTCTTTTCAGTTTATAAACATGTGCATATTCAGTTCATTAGTTTGCTTAAGGATTGAGGTGTTTGTCCATGAATTGTAGATGATTTTAGGTGAATTAGAAGCATAAAAAAAGCTTAAATAACACTGAACAACAGTGTAAAATAGAGAAATAAGTCACCACTTGAAATTTACACAGCAGGCATGATGAAGCAGTTCACCCTTCTTGGGCTACATATGCTACTCCAGCTCCCAATGGCATGTCCATCTTTCATTATGCTCAAAATTTTGCAAATACATGTAGTTACAATGCTCCAATGGCTGTTTTCTCTACACTAATGGCTCTATAATGCTCCAATTAGTTAAAAATGACTCTTCATTCACTCAGAATGGGAAAAAATTGAGTCTCCTACTCTTTTTCCCAATTACACCTAGAAAAACTCCACCAAAAGTGGAGAACTCCACTTATCTGGAGTTAAATTAGTAACTCCTGCCAGAAATGGCACGCTTTCCTAAACCACTGTCGAATTTAACTATAATATTAAAGGTTAGCGGTTGAGCACATGTCCCCCAAAACCCGCAGTTACAACCGTCGGCGGTTGGTGGAACCTGTGGAGTTAATTGTGGTTTGAAGTGTTGGATCGTGGTTGAAACGCTGTGGGTTAAGTCTTATCCCGCGTGGAGAGTTGAATAATCGTTGCAATGTGAAAAGTGTTAAAACCGTTGCGAGTGACATTAATTGCGACGGTGGTTGGGCAGTTATCATTTTAAACATGTTCCATGTGACATACCACTAGGGACCACTGGCGGGTTGGGACCGTTGGCAGTCCCCAACACCCAAAATCGACTGCAATGAAACTTAAATAGAACCAGTGAACTATGATAGATAAGTAAAACAATGTAGAGCGGTTGGAAACATGTCTGCGTGCCTGGGGGGAGGTCGCGGGGTCGAGCCCTGTGGAACTCACCAAAATTTTATAATGCAGTTCAAGGGTCACCTGGCGGCCTCAAGGCTAGCCACGTGGTACCTTCTGATTGGCCCTCAACAAAATGTACAAATTCATTCGACCAATAGAAATAGGACACTTGTTAACCTATGGTTGGCTCTGAGGAAGGAATATTCCTCATAATATTCCCTTTTGCTGACTGTGCATCCACCCACTTGCTAACTGTGCATCCCAGTCAAACCTGGTCAAACTATCGTAATTTTACCTGTTTCGCATTTTCATCAGAACACGATATCTCCATCATACTACATCGTTTTTTCGAACCGTTCACGACGCCGGAATTAGGAAGATGAGATCTACACAACCATCTTGGTTTCAACCCAATCATGTAACTTTGAATTTTGAGAAAAAATTATGAACTCCTGATCACTCCTCCCCATTGGGAAGATTTTGGACCCTAAAAGACTTGATTACCTATTCAGTAGATGAGGGTACAACTCCCTCACCTTTCCAACCTCCATCCATTTTTCCTTTCTTGGTTTAGTGCCTTTGAGCCCAACTTGAAGGTAGTCAACATTTCCCCTCTTGGATGCTCTTGTCCTCCTATCAAGAATTGTATCTTCTTTGAGCTCATCCAGAAATCCTGGTGAGAAATATTCAATAGAAGGTAGCTGAACATCACTTCCTTGATCATCGATCAAAGGTGGCTCATACAAACATAAGTTTTCAACATTAATAATTGAATACATTTTCATATAAGAAGGTAAGTCAAGTTGGAATGCATTATTACCAACTTTCTTTATGATCTTGAATGGACCATAGCGATTGGGTTTGAGATTTTTACCTTCCCCTTGCATCCTTTCATTGCTAATGTGCAACCATACCTCATCTCCCTCTTGAAACTTGTGATCAACACGGTGTTTGTCATGCCTCTCTTGGTATTTGATTTGACTTTTCTCAAGTTTTTCTTGAACTTGTTGATGTATAATTTGAATTTTCTCAATGAAATTTCGAGCCTTATCAATGTCACTATGGCCATATATTGAAACATCCTTCCCAAAGATGAAGTCTAATGGCGATTTTGGAAAATACCCAAAGCATACTTCAAAAGGTGAGGTTTGTGTAGAAGAGTGCTTTGCCCAGTTGTAAGCGTGATGAATAAAATGCAGTTGTTCATCCCACAACTTAGGATGTTTGCTACAATATCCTCTCAATAGATGCACAACGGTTCTGTTCACCACCTGAGTTTGTCCATTTGTTTGTGGATGAAAAGCGATACTCTTTTTCAACTTTGTGTCCATCATTCTCCATAGATTTGACAAAAAATTCCCAATCAACCTGGCTTCCCTGTCACTAACAATAAAAGTTGGCAATCCAAAATGAACCCAAACATGTTGAAAATAAAGTTTAGCAGTTTGTTCAACAGTATTGGTTTTCTTACATGGCATAAGTATACACATTTTACTGAATCTATCCACAACTACATAAATATAATCATGCTGTTTTCTTGACATAGGTAGACCTCCAACAAATTCCATGGAGACACTCTCCCATGGCCTTGATGGTACCGATAGTGGCGTGTACAACCCAAGATTCCTATTACTAGGCTTACTTGTTGCACACATAGAACAACCTCTTATAAAATGTGACACACTATCTACTATGCGAGGCCAATAGCAATACCTCTGTAGATGCGCCACTCTTTTGCTTAGCCCAAAGTGTCTAGCAATAAGAGATGAATGAGCTTATCTCATGACACTTAGTCTCTTTCCTTGTGGAATACACAATTTGCTCAAATGAAACAACAAATTGTTATGCATGTGATAATAATTTTCTTCAATTTGTTTTCCTTCACTCAAACTAGCACACACATCTTGAAAATCAATGTCATGCGCATATTGTTCTATGTAACTCTCATGAACAACATAATCATTTTTGAGTAAAGTAGATGCACTAATGATTGGTCTTGAAAGCATATCAACAAATTTATTGAAAATACGTTTCTTGTACCTTATAACCAAGTGAAACTGTTGAAGAAATCCCATCCACTTGAAATGTCTTGATTGCTGCAATTTTGTTTGCGGCAGCAAGTACTGTAATGGTTGGTAATCAATATGCACAATAGTCTCTTTACCCATCAAGTAGTGTTTCCACTTCTTGAAATTTTTTACCAACGCATATAGTTCTTTGTCATATATAAGATAATTTGTCACAACACCATTAAACATTTGAAAATGAAATGCGATAGGCTTACCATGTTGCAAAAGTACTGCGCCCATGGCATAATCACTAGCATCAGTTTGAATCTCGAATGGCTATCTCAAATTTGGTAATGCAAAGACTGGAGCTGAATTGATATTTTATTTTAAAGCTTTGAAAGCTTGCTGTTTTTTTCCTCGCCATTAGAATCCTTTCTTCACACTTTTCACTGCATGCATAGGAGTTGCGATGGAAGAAAAGTTAGCAATAAAATTTCTCCAATATTGAGTTGCACCTAAGAAAATTCTTACCTCGGTTACTGTTTTGGGTGTGGGCCAATTCAAAATGTCTTCCAATTTAGAAGGATCAATCATCAATTCTCCTCCTCCTACAATATGTCCCAAATAGACCAAAGAAGTATTTCCAAACTCACACTTTGACATCGTAAGAAACAATTTCTCTTTCTTCAAAATATCAAGCACTCTATTCACATGCAAGACATGTTATTCCCTTGTTTTGCTGAAAATCAATATGTTATCTAAGTAGATAATCAAAAATTCATCAAGGAATGGAAGAAAAACACTATCCATAACACGCATGAAAGTTTCCGGTGCATTACACAAATCAAATGGCATAACTAGCCACTCAAAGAGTCCTTGTTTGGTTTTGAATGCAGTTTTCCATATATCACTTTCGGCAATTCTTACTTGATGATATCCACTTCGTATATCTAACTTAGTGAAAAAATTTTCTTCTTTCAGCTGATCAATCAAATCATCTATTCTTGGGAGTGGGTAACTATTCTTTACTGTAATCTTGTTCAAAGCTCTAAAATCTACACACATGCGCCAAGTCCCATCTTTCTTTGGTATCAAGACTATGGGTGAACCGCATGGCAAGGTGATTGGCCTTATGATTCCTTTGTACAACATCTATTTTATTTTCCTCTTTATTTCAACATTCTCCATTATCGACATGCAATACATACCGATGTTTGGAAGAGGAAAATCTTGCTGCAACTGAATCTCATGTTGAATTTCTCTTTTTGGAGGCAATCTTGTTGGCTCCTGAAACATCTCATGATGTGCATTAAATACATCATATAGATATGATTTCAACTTAGGATCACATCCCTCAAATGATTCATGATTAACTTTAGCTTTAGGCTTAATCATAAGAAGAAAAAAATTCTTACTTGAATTTACCAGCCTCTTTACATGTCCAACATTTACCATAGCAATGTTTGTCTTCTTGCGATGTGCTCTGACAATGAAATCCTTGCCATCTTTGAATAAATGATACTTGTTCTCATGGTGATGGAAGATCTCTTTCCTATCATACAAGTAAGGACTCCCCAACACAATACCTGTTATGTCAAGCGGCACCACATCTAATTCAACTATGTCAACAAAATTTGCAGTGATCGCAAACCATAATATACATTTCTTTGAAACCTGTAGATTTGCATCCTTGCAAATCCAACCTCATGGATATGGATTTCTATGTGGTATGGTCTCAAGGTTAAGTCTCTTGACCAAATCTTTAGAGATTAATTTTTCTTGTGACCCACAGTCAAACAATGTGTCAATATTAGTATGCTTGGATATGACCCTCACATGAAACAATTCTATTCTTTCTTCTTCATTTGGAATGTTTATGTGACAGTTTGATGTACTTGTACTGGGTTTAGTTTCAATTTCTTTTCCCTTCATTTTCTTCAATCCCATGGCTGTAATCTTAGATTCATCACCTGAATCAGATCCTAAATCTTGTTGAGCTGTAGTTGCAGTTTTCTATTTCCTTTTGTTATTGGATTTCTTTGGCCTCATTTCAGGATGTAATTTCCAAAAATGAGTTTAATCATGGCCTTCTTTTGAACAATTTTTACAAACAAGTTTTTCTCCCTCTTTCTTAATAGATGCATTCTTTTTGTTTTTTACCTTTTGAGGTCTTCTCTTTGGCTTTACCCTTAAAAGGTTTCTTTCTACCCTATTCAAAAATGTTCTTCCCTCGAGCTTCTAGATGTGTGGCCTGAACAAATACTTCATCTAGACTGGTGGGGTTAAACATGAGAATAGTATGTTTTAGGTAGCTATGAAGCCTCCTATATAATTGAGAAAAGTATCTTGGCTCTGCAAATATACCCCTAAAAAGAAAGCTCTTCTCCTAAATTCTTGGGTGTATTCTTGCACATTTTGTCCCTTCAATTGCCTAAAGTTCTACTAGTTCATTATGGATTTCTACATATGAGCTAATGGATAAAACTATTGTTTTATAGCAGTAATGAAATCTGACCATGATAGAATAATCTTACCATGTTTCTTGATTTCCTCCTTTGTCTTGGCTTCCCACCAAACAAGTGCTGCACCTTCCATTCTCAATGAAGATAATTGGATTTTGGTATCATCATCTTGAAGGTTTTGGATTCTCAAATAGACCTCCAATTGCCTAATCCAATTATCAAGATTTTATGCATTGACTTCACCAATAAACATTGGCAATTCAAACTTAACATAAAATTTCAAGAAAGGACTTCTACCAATGTTCTTTAACTTTTGTGGCTGATGTACCGAAGAAGAAGTAGAGGATGATGATGATGAGGGTGAGGATGATGGCTCCCCATTTCCTCCATTTCCATTCTTTGACTTGTCTTCATCATGGTGACCTCCTGAAGATCCTTGTCCTTCCTTGTGAAGTTTAGATCCTTCTCCTTCTAGTCTCTCATTCCTTTCTTGATTAAGGATTCTAACCATCTCAGTCATGTCACGAAATGCTTTCCTGAACACTCTTTCTTCCTCTTTGGAATCAACTTCTTCATGGATTTCTCCTTCCTAATGAGGCATACTTAAAGTAGCTTCTCCTTCTTTAGGAGGTGAACTAGGTGGTGGAGATTGTGGCAGTCTTGCTCTCCTTTGATTTGTCTCTCCATGAGACCCTTCTGCTTCCACCAATTTTCCTTCTCCTCTTTTGAGCTTGAGCCTAGTAAGCATCTAAAAACTTGCAAACAGTTAAATTCTTTGCACAAAATAACACCAGAGAATAAACTCTAGCTCTTATACCAATCTGATCTGAAATGACTATATTAGTTTTGTTGTGCTAAGTGTCTTTTCAATTTATAAACATGGGCATATTCAATTCATTAATTTTCTTAAGGATTCAGGTGTTTGTCCATGAATTTTAGATGATTTTAGGTGAGTTAGAAGCATAAAAAAAGCTTAAATAACACTAAAAAACAGTGTAAACCAGAGAAATAAGTCACCACATGAAATTTACACAGCATGCATGATGAAGCAGTTCACCCCTTCTAGGCTACATCTGCTGGTCCAGCTCCCAATGACATGTCCATCTTTCATTATGCTAAAAAATTTTCAAATACATGTAGTTACAGTGCTCCAATGGTTTTTTTCTCTACACCAATGGCTCCAGAATGCTCCAATTAGTTAAAAATGACTCTTCATTCACTTAGAATGGGTAAAAATTGAGTATGCTACTCTTTTGCCCAGTTACATCTAGAAAAAATCCACCAAAAGTGGAGAACTCCACTTATCTGGAAGAACCGTTCACGACGTCGGAATCAGGAAGACGAGATCTACACAAACATCCTAGTTTCAACCAAATCCTGTAATTTTGAATTTTGAGAAAAATTTATGAACTCCTGATCAATTAATCTACATTTTTTTATCACTCAAAGCAAGGTGAGCTTCTTGGCAACGTAAAATCACTTTTTCTAAGTTTTCAATGGCTCCTTGGAATGAATCACCAAATATCGAAAAGTCATCCATGTAAATTTACACACACTCGAGGTCAGAAAAGATAGCCAAAACTGCCTTTTGAAAGGTAGCTGTGGCATTACATAGCCCAAAGGGAAGCACTCGATAAGTGAATGTTCCCCATGGGCATGTGAAGGTGGTCTTATCTTGACCTTCAGGTGCGATCTATATTTGGTTGTAACCGCTAAAGCCATCCAAAAACGAAAAATACTTTTTACTGGAAAGGGTATCACACACCTGATTGATAAAAGAAAAGGGAAAATAGTCCTTGAGAGTGGCTTTGTTCATTTCTTTGTAATCAATGCAAATTTTCCATCTCCCATATTTTTTCGAGACTATCATCAATGGAGAGACCCATTGGATATCAGATATAGGATGAATGAAATCAACATCTAAGAGTTTTTGTAATTGTTCTTTCACAACTTTTCTTAGCGTATGGTTCATGTGCCCTTGGGATTTTCGAATAGGTCGGGCTCCCTCTCGGATATAAATATGGTGAGTACAAGTTTCAGGAGGGATGCCTTTCATGTCCTCATAACTCCATGAAAATACATCAATATGGTACCACAACAAACTCACAAGATGCTCTTGTTGGGATGAATAGGTCTGAGATGATGAGTAAGGATTTGCCTGGACTAGTATCAACAAGAGTGGTTTCAGGCTCGAGACTACAAGGAGGTGTTGTTAGAGCCTATGGTGAAGAAGGTTGAGAATTGTAACATTTTTTAGAATCCAGGCTAAATATTTGACGAAGTGAGTCAAAATTTGGCACTGTATCTATATTTTTCAAGAAGTCCTGTATCTCACCCTCTTGAGTTGACTTGGTGTGATGATGTATCAATGAAACATATTGAGTCTCCTCATCACTACTATAGTCTAGCCATAAGGTATCTATTAGCTACTGTATAGATCTAGCAGGTGGATATAAGGTTACTTTCTTCCTAGCATCTCCATGAGAAATGTACATATCACCAGAATTACACCCAATATAAGCATTGGCTGTGGCAAGCCATGGTATTCATAGGATAAAGGGGTGTCCTCCAACAAGATTCTTTGGCTGAAGCACAATGAAATCCGTGTGGTATTCCCAAGAATCGATTGAAACAACCACATAATCTAACACACCTTCAAGCTTGATTTTGGATTTATCTGCAAGTTCAAGCACAATAGGAGTATGACGAATGTGAATCAACCCAAGTTGATCCATGTTTTGTTTAGTCATAACATTAATGGCTTCCCCTAGGTCTATTAACACATTGGAGACAAGGACATCACCTATCTGAACATAAAAAATCAGGTTTCCAGGGTTGGTATATTTCTCCATTTATATGCATCCTGTCATTAACTCTGCTGCTCTTCCAACTAACTAAATGGTTTCAGGTTATACTCTTTTCCTTCCTGGCTTCTTAAGATAGAGTTCCCTAATGATTTTTATACATATGTGGATCTCTTTAATAGCCTAAAGAAAAGGGACCTTTATAAAAAATTTCCTAAGCTCTGAAGCCAGAATAGACTTGGGAGTGGGGTCATTCTTCTCCATAACTAGCATCTTTAGGTAGGGAGGCCGGTTTGAAGAAGATGGAAAAATATACGAAGGTGGGGGGATAGGTTGAATGGTAAAATCTCCTTTCGAATGATTAGGAGTTTCCTCCTCACCTTTCTCCTCAATAATCACCATAGGTTGTTTTTGTTTTTATGGTTTTACTACCCTCCGTAATCTCAAGTGAAGGTCATTGAACCCAACCGCCATGGTCTGATGAATGGGTAGAGGAAGTGATCCCATGGAATAAATCATTTGAACCGCATTATTATTAGGGTTTGGTACCGGTTGAGCAGGCAGTTGGGGTGGTCGAAAAGGTGGAAGTGAAGGTAATGGTGGAATAGGTTGACTCTGCTGAGGTAAGGTTGGAAATTATTTGTGACATCGGATAAGATGCATATGTAGGAGGATATGATTGCATGGGTGCAATATAGGAATAATGAGGATGGGTTTATCCATTCCATCCCTGTTTCCAAGGTGGAGGATATTTCCCATACTAAAAGTGATTACCATGTTGTCAAGGTTGAGATTGATTTGTATTATGATAGGAATATGGTGGTGCATGATAACCGAAAAAATGTGGTGCATGTTCAGGAACCATACCTGTACCTACACAAGGCGAAGTTTTTTGCGCTCCCATAGCATGTAATGGCTCATATTCGGATTTATCTCCTTCAAATGTTGCTTTCAATCCTTTTATAGAAGGGAACTCCCCGGTACTATGTTTTCTTGCACGAATCACACATTTATTAGCACCTTTAGCATCGACAGGACATTCTCTTAAAATATGGTTTTTCCTACACTTTGAATAATAAATAGACAATGACTCTTGTTCTTCTACAAGTTTTTGTTGAAATTTCAAAGAGTCTATTTGTTTGCTAACGGTGTTCATTATTTCAATTTTCATATTGTCCATTTTATTCTCCAAACCAATGATCATAGCATATGTAGATCCAAGTTTATTATTTTTACTTCGAACTCCTCTACCAGATCTAAATTGGTTTCGTGAGATCTTCCTGCACAAGTCACAAATCTGATCAAAATCTTTTTGAGAAATATCCCCTTGTCCTAACAAATTCAATTTTTTTTTAGCATCATTAGCAAGCCCATGTAAAAACAATGTTATAATAATACTTGGATCAAATTTGTGTTACGACCTTTGGAGGATATACAAAAATCTTTCTAGATAATCTTCCAAGGTCTCATCATCACATTGTATAATGGTGAAGATCTCATCCTCCATTTCTCTAGTTTTGCAATATTCTTGATATTTGAACAAAAAGACTCTCTTCATATGTTACCAAGAAGCTATAGTATTCCCTCCCAACCCCATGAACCAACGCAAGGCTGAACCCTTTAGAGTTGCAGGAAATAACTTTAGCTTCTGGGCATCTATGTAGTAATCATAACTTCTATGTAATATATCAAATTCAAATAAAATGAATATGGGTCTTCATGTTATACCTTACCATGGAAATGAGGAAGAGCTAATGGTGGAATATCTTCTTTTCCACAACTATGTCCGAGTCCACGATCGGAAATCAAAAGGTGGATTGCTCCTCATTTAGCTGATTCTTGCCAATCCCCTCATCATGGTCCTCGTGATCTGCTATTTTTTTACCTCCAATCGAACCACTCTAAAAAAAATGAGAGGGTTGGATATGGATAAAATAAATTTGAATTACAATAGTTCCCTTCTTCCCCTTGGTTGGTTGTCTCCCCCCTGAACTACTGTTTCCAGATCCAAGCGGTCAGTTCCTGCGTGATGGGTCTGTCTTTGTTCAGAATTTTTTCCTGCAAAATAAGGCCCAATATGAGAAAAAGTTTCATATTTACCAGTGTTTCTTCGGCCCTTATTGGGCTTCAGACCCCTACCCTTTTTAGACATTCATCTTAAAATAATCAAACAAAAAATGACAAAACTTAAAAGTACAGGAAAAAAGAATCTCAAATCAAATGCTGCAAATAAAGAATCAACACTAACAAGAATCCTTCAGGAAATAGAAGCACACTGCATAAAAAAATAAAGCAGACTTACCCGGCCCTACTACAAAAAAATCAGAAAGTTTTTACCAAATATTTAATGCCTCCCCGGCAACGACGCCTAAATGTTGGGTGTTGGAGTTGTAGTTCAATAAACTCTTTCAACACTTAATTCTCAACCTGGGGCTACATAAGATTAGATGTGTAGCACATGAAATGAAAAGAAATGGTAGGAACCATTATTAAATCTGTTCCTATCTTCCCTAATTACATAGAATCAAAAGATCACACAACAAATAATACCAAGATAATTATGGTGTTGGAAATGAAAAAGAAAGTACTTTGCAAAAAAAACTCAATGAAAGGAATTTCCAATCAGCGTAAACAATCCTGAGAAATGAAAAGCATATATTTGAGACTAAGTTCAGTGCAGTCATAAGATAAGGAAGTAATCAAACTTTTAAGTGCATTTGTCTTTGTTACAAGTTTTCCTTCTTGTTCTGAATCATCGTTCCTGCACTGCAACAACATTCCTGCACTGGAACAATGTTCTTGTACATACAAGAATTCTAGGTTCCTATACCAGAGTACTCTGTGCCTGTACCAGGGTATCGGTTCTTGTACCAAAATAGAGATTCCTATACTAAGAAGTCAATATTCCTATACTAAGCTTCCAAACCACTTGCATAAAATGTAAAGTGTGCTAACTAGAAAATTATTGCAAGGAAAACCAGAGCAGAGGAAATAATTGCACATAACCAAAAGACTCCATATCTAATCATTCATTCGGAAGTGAAAAGTACTTCAAGAGTAAAAAGAAAATCTCTGCTACAACAAGAAACTTCTTTGTGTGAAAATTTATCATCTAATCTAAATATGAGGCATGCTTTCTTTCCGAGATGACTGTTGTCGAATGAATCATATCTGCACTCTTATAACATGGAGGTTCTAGCTCAAAGGTCCCTTTACTAAATTCATGTCTTAAATTGGGTTACTTCCATAGGGATATACACACAAGTACAGATCCTTTACAATGCAAAAAATGTTTCATTAGCGCTCAGGGAGATGTACATAAATCAACCTTAAGTTACACTTTTATGCTAAAATGATTGTAACTTATACCCAGAAATAAAACATGATTTGCATAAGGAAAACAAGTTAACTTGCAAAAAATAAATTAACTTGCAGAAGTGGACTCAAGCAAACTTCACTTGTAGAGTTAAAACACACCAGTGCAAGTAAATTAAAACACACCCTTTTGTAAAAAGAAAAAAATACACAATGCATCAAAGGAAAGGAGTGATATCATAGCATTCAATAAATTAACACACCCACACCTGCACACCTCAGATCCGAATCACACACAATATATGAAGAAGAGAAAACCTATTAACTACATAGAAGAACGAAATATTTCTTGCTCAAACCCTGCATAAGAAAATATATCTAACACACCTTATGAAAGAGGGAGAACGAGATGGGTTGGCTGGGCCTTAGCCAACCAACACATTTCCCTGTTACGAGATCTAAAAAGTCAAATGCTCAAACAAGACATCACATAAAACAATAGAATAGGAAATGAATAACTGGCATAGCTCCTTGTATTAAACTCAGTAGTTGCAAATGTACACGAGTTCCAAGTTTTAGCCCAGAAGTGGGCGATACAAAATAACAATACAAAATTCTCCAGAGTATCGCTACCTAGTTCTACTAGAAACCCTATTAAATATACATCACTCGGCTCATGGCCGCAATAGAAATCAAACAAGAATTTATCTTAGGCTTACTGTTGTTGACAAAAATACTAAATCAAGGGTACTCGATCGAAACCTGGCCTCTCCAAGCCCAACAGAGTGCAACTGATCTTTTGGAAAAGAATGCGCACAGATTGCCATTATGCCCTGTGAGTACAAGAACGACGGACGGTACAAGAATCATTCCTGCACCAACCCCCCTTGTGACATCGATTAATACTCCCATTTTATCAAATCACCTTAGGAAAGAAAACATGTAAGTTGCAAAGACAAATAAACTATTTAATCTTTTTAATTAGCAATTAAGTTCATATAACCCTTAAAAATGAAAATCATGAAAGAAGTGCAAGAATAAGTACAAGGATTAAAATAAGCATAGGAATAAGTAGCTTCCAAAGGTAAAACAAAAGGTTTTGGTGGTTGTTGGGATAAATTGGAGGTTAAAAATAAGACAATTTTGATGACCAACAATCTAAGCGCACAAATCTAGATCCACACGCCTCCAAAAACTCCATCCTCATATATATTGCAATAGTATTAATATTTCTTTAGGAAAGTATTTCTCATTCCATCCCAAATTTAAATGGAATCCCCTTCTACTATATTTCTATGTTATAGAAGTACTTAATTTTAGAATTTTTTTTTATGTTTGTACTATATATTTTATTTATAAATATGAAAAAAGAGAGCTGAATCGAAAATACTATTATTATATACAATTTAATAATTATATATATGACTTTTAATTTTAAAATTATATTTTAATTAAATACAAATCTTATATAAAATAAGTGATTTTTTTAAAACAAAAATTTAATATTAAACTAAATTAATTTAATGTCTTCATGCCTTCTTACTATGAAAAATTTTCATTAGTCTTGGCTCAGTCGTTTATACCTTTCTCAATGTACAACAAATTTTGTAGGAGTTAAGCATTACTGCATAAAAACTAGACGCCAAGAGCCCTTGCACCATGATGGGGATTTTTACTTTATTAATGGTCAATCTAATTTTCTAATATTAGTATATAACTTTTGCATGTTTGTCAGTTAGCTCATTGTAAAGGAAGCATGACATTTTTATGTAAGTGGTGGTATCTACTATTTAAACACAAGTTAGTTTTAAGAATTCGGTGGATTTTAAAATTGGTGTAATGGTATGATAATGATGGTATTTGAATTTTTAAATTATTTTAAAATATTCTAGAAATAAATAGCTTTTTTTTTTAAATTAAAATTTTAAGATGTATTTAATAAATATCAATAAAATATTTTATTTATTTAAAAATCAAAATTTAAAATAATAATAATGATAATGACAAATGATGATAATGAGCATAGTCTTATGGGTTAGCTTAGTTGGTCGAGTCTCCATTGTTAAATTAACTCTGCTATTGAGAGGTCATGAGTTCAATTCTTTCGACACTCTTGCGGTCAAGCTTTGTTGTTGAGCCATCATGAAGTGATCATTTCAGGTAGGTATGACTAGTACATATATTTTGTGGATGTGGTGATCACTGATCTTTGGGGATCGTGAAACACATAGAAAATATGATGATAATGAGCATGAGGATGAAGATGGCGATGTTGAGGATGAGGATGATTCAGATGACAATGATGAGGAGGATGGAGAGAATGATGATGACAATGACAATGATGATGGTGATGATGAAAATGATGATGATAATGTTGATGATGCGATGATGATAATGTTGATGATGCGATGATGATGATAACAATGTCGATAATAATGTTGATGACAATGATTATGATAAGGACGAAGAAAATTACATTAATGGTGGTGAGGATGATGATGAGGATCCACCATTCCAAACATATTAGGTAGGCATTCAAGTTCAATCCCAAGTTATGGTACAAAACTACAAAGGAGTATGTTTATTTTATGTGACTAGACTATCTATTAGAGGGAAACATTTCCCCCAATTTCCCAATATATCCTCTAACATTGTGAGAGAAGGCCAATTGGGATATGTGCAAAGACATGTCAATGCAACCATCACTAACCTTAGTTCCTTTTAGGTTATTGGTGGCTAGTTGTATTTACATGTATTTGTTGCAAAGGAGGTTAGGTGCTTGTTGCTTATGGTCACGACAATGACACAATATAACTTTGATGATTGATGAATTAATTTCCATCTTATGCACTATGTAGATATTTAGTTCAAAGGCATGACTGATTAGGTGATATACCATTTTTTCGACAATTTTATTTTACTCTAAACGGTTTGTGTGTTGTGTTTGATGAAAATATTATCTTCCTATTTGCCTCATAGTTATTTGCATTATTATTTGAGAGATTTTTGGCAACTTACATTCAACTACCTCCCTCCTAGGTTAATGCTTGATGTGTATGAGCACATGTAGGGTTAGATGTTTCCTGAGAGACATAAGATAGAGTGGCCATGTAGGTAGTTAGTTCAAACATAATGGATTTATTATCCAGTGGGATGATCATGTCCTTGACTTTGTACAATATTTGTATACAAGGATACATTATTGAACATCATATTTACTCTAGTTGAGCCACCAAATATAATAGTTAATATTACCATTATCTTTTGATTAATCTAGTTGCATAATATTTTGTCTCATTCAATGCATGTGCAATTGCTTGTAAGATTTGTTAAAATGTTTAATTATTGTTGTATATTTTTTGTATATGTAGGCATGTATGATGGTGAGTTGCATTCTCAACATAATAAGGAGATGGCCAATGAAAATGAGCTACCTGAGGTGTATATATCTAGTGTTATGAACCATGTGCCTTAAGAATGATAAGAGGCCAATAATTATTAGGTCCACTTTGAGTGAAAAACCCCCTTTTACAACAAAGAAAATGTCTAAGACAAGATGCATGTAGGTTTTAAGCCTGTACACAAATTACCTACAAATGAATTCTTACAAGAAACAAAAAATATACAATGACAAGAACATAAAATATACACCTATATTTTTCTCTTGGAACCCAAAACAGGGAAAACCATTATATTCCTAGATTATACACCTAGATTTTTCATTATATTCCTTTCAATATTCCAATACATTATATACATGTCAAAGAATTCTTAAACTCCTAGTCCATTAACCTTGGATTAGAACATCACCATAGTTCCCTTGACCAAATCTACACAATACCATGGGTGAAACCATCATGTGTAAAACCATGCACAAAACCATGGGTGGTTCCACCCAACCATATTTGGGTCCGACCAATTTTGTTATTTTTGTTTGGGGCACTGCCCTAAAACTCGTGCATGGGGGCTACTTTCCCCTGCAAACCCATCGGTAGGGGGGTTTTCCACCCCATATCTACTCTCGATGCAACATAAAAATTCTTGGGGCTAGTCATGAAAAGAATATAACACATACCTAACATTCTTCCACTTGTTGTTTTCTTTACACACAGGGGGTTGCAAGACTGCACAATCATCAATCCAAGGACACAACACCCATTGTTTCTCTACATAAAGGAAACTTCTCATTGCTCACAAACTTTTTTAATGCATCTGCAACATTCTTCATAATTTCCACCTTTACCAACAACACCTTTTTGTCTTCAACCATATCCCTCACAAAGTGATACTAAACATCAATATGCTTTGTCTTCGAATGATAAGCAGGGTTCTTTTACAAGAAAATTGCACTTTGGATTTTGAAATCTATCCTGATATCTTATTGTACCAACCCCATACCCGAACACAATCTATGCAACCAAACTACTTCCTTGATTGCATGAGTGTTTTCCATGTACCTTTTTAATTGAAAGTGCCACTACAAACTGTCTCTTGTCCATCTAACTAACTACTCCTCCAAATAGGTTAAACACATACCCACCTGTAGATCTTCTATGATCCATATCTCCAACCCAATCAACATCAATAAAACCACGTATGTGTAACACAATGTCTGATCCCAGTCTTCCTTAGTAGCACAAACCATAATCATTAGTATAAAACCCGCTTTACTGTAGTCTAATGCTCCTTCCCTAGTTTTTCCATAAACCTTCTCAATACTCCAATTTCATGTGTAATTTATGGTCTCATACAAACTATTACATACTTCATACTACCAGCTTGTTAATGGCCAAAAATGACCTCATCAACATTAGGGAGACCACTCGACCAGAGCCGCAAATCCAACTCTTTTCTGTTCAATACAATGGTTCTCACTAATTCTAATGGGTCTAATTACCCCTTCAATCTCCCTACTAACTTGTGATGTCTCTAATTAACTATCAACAAGAAGTGGCAATTAGACATACCTTCTTGCCATGCACTTGCAAGAAAACAATGCTTAAGTTGAAACAAGGGCTCAACCAAGCACTGCTAAAGTTTGCTCCTACGTAAGGTGACTTCTAAAATGTAACAAATTAATTCCAAATGAAAATTTATTTGAGTATGCAAGCAACATAAAGAAAATTTAATCTATCCTATCTTAATTAAGAAAAAATATAGATATCATCTAAATCAAAAGCAAAGTGATTTAAAATAATGAGGATTTAACATGCTTTTTATGATAAATATGAAGCTGTTGAAGAATTTCTAACAACTGATATTATAATTGCAACACATGTTTTGTTTTATAGATTCGAGACAATAATAGATAAACTGATGGGTATTCCATTAAAATGCATAAATACTTCATACAATTCAACCAGCGTAGATCCATCTTAACTCCGGATCTATCAAGTGCCGAGAGGGATCAAATATCTCGAGGTGCAAACCTCTTTTTTGAGTGCAAAACTTGAGGAAAGGTTTGCACCTCGAGAGATTTGATCCCTCTTGGAGCTTGATAGATCCGGAGTTAAGATGGATCTACGCTGGTTTCAGTCGTGTGCTGCCAAGGAAAATATATTGAAGATATGATTAATTTTATCAATAATATGTAAATATATCAAATATTAATATAATCATTTTAAATATGCTAAATATTAACTTGGTCATTTTAATTTTAAATTTTCCTAGTTACCTCAGTTCGTTGAGATGATAAATATTGTTAATAACTATAATGATGAATTTTTTTTTTTGAATGCAAAGTGACAATAATAGTGTTGAAAGATAGAAAATGTGAATAATAAGAATATACTCATGTTACAAATAGCCTTCATTGTGATCAATCTCAAACTATTTTCTTCTACTATTCTTATTGCCACCCTTGTTAGTTTTGTTATCTTTTCATATCGATTATATGAAAAATAAAATTTAAATCATAAACTATTTAAATCTTTAGCTCGAGCTATTGTCGTAAACATGATACCTTGTCTCTCTTGCTCTCCAATATTAACAGGTTAAATTACTATAACACAAAAATCAATGTACATTGTCAATAACGTTTTGTGCTTACACTAAAATCAATGCATATTGTTAATCCAGTCACTTTAAAATTAATGTACCGTCATATATTGAATTACATCAAATCATAAATCAACATATACATTGAAATCAATGCATTTAATGCAAGCAATCAAATAAGATTAGAAAATAACTTCTACATTGAAATCAATGCACCTAATGCAAGCAATCAAATACGATTAGAAACCAACATCTACACTGAAATCAATGCATTTAATCAAAGCAATCAAATAGGATTATAAATCGCCATCTACACTAAAATCAATGCATTTAGTGCAAACACTCAAATAGGATTAGAAATAATCTACATTGAAATCTATGCATCTAGTGCAAGCAATCAAATATAATTATAAATTGATGTCTACACTGAAATCAACATATCCAGTGCAAGCAATCAAATAGTATTAGAAATCACCACCTACACTAAAATCAATGCATCTAGTGCAAGTAATCAAATATCATTAGAAATAAATATCTACACTAAAATCGATGCATCTAGTGCAAATAATCAAATAGGATGATAAATCACCATCTCCAATAAAATCAATCCATATAGTACAAGAAATATTCTTCCCTCTCTCCACCCTCCGTCCATATCTATATCCCCCTCCATCTCTTGTTTTTTGTCTCTCTATCTTACCCCCCTAAACACACACGCTCTTGCACTCCATATATATCATTCTTTTTGTCAATCATCCCTTTCCCCATCTCTATCTTCTTCCCTCTCTTCTCCTTCCATCTATATCTCTATCTTCCCCTTCTCTCCCTCTCCCCTGGTAATATCTCTCTTTCCTTATTTTGTCCTCTTTCCCTCTCTCTCCATCTTCCTTATCACTCACTCACTCTCTCTCTAGAAACCAACATCTACACTGAAATCAATGCATTGACTCAAAGAAATCATATAGGATTAGAAATCGCCATCTACACTGAAATCAATGCATTCGGTGCAAACAATCAAATAGTATTAGAAATCATCTACATTGAAATCAATTCATCTAGTGAAAGTAATCAAATTTAATTATAAATCGACATCTAAATTGAAATCAACACATTCAGTGCAAGAAATCAAATTGTATTAGCCATCTACACTGAAATCAATGCATATAGTGCAAGTAATCAAATATCATTAGAAATAAATATCTACACTAAAATCGATGCATCTAGTGCAAATAATCAAACAGGATTAGAAATGACCATCTCCACTTATATCAATCCATCTAGTGTGAAAAATATTCCTCCCTCTCTCCACCCTCCATCCATATATATATCCCTCTCCATCTATTCTTTTTTGTCTCTCTATCTCACCCCCCTAAACACACACGCTCTCACACTCCATATATATCAATCTCTTTGTCAGTCACCCCCTCTCCCCATCTCTCTCTTCTTCCCTCTCTTCACCTTCCATCTGTATCTCTATCTTCCCCTTCTCTCCCTCTCCCCTACTAATATCCCTCTTTCCTCCTTTTGTCCTCTCTCCCTCCCTCTCCATCTTCCTTATCGCTCACTCTCTCTCCCTCTAGAAACCAACATCTACACTGAAATCAATGCATTTACTCAAAGAAATCAGATAGAATTAGAAATCTCCATCTACACTGAAATCAATGCATTTAATGCAAACAATAAAATAGGATTAGAAATCATATACATTGAAATAAATTGAAACACAAACCAAATAGATGTGAGTTTTAAAAAAGGTAGCGTGAAGTATGATCTTACATAGACATAAGTGATGAATGGGTTGTATTGGGAGGAGGAGTGCCCACGTGCAGAGTGAGTTTCCTCTCCACTTTATATTATATGAAATTAACTACTCTCATTTACATATATAAAAGAAGCGTGGGAGGAAAGAGTATGTATTTTTTGTTTTTCCGGAAAAGTGGAAACAAAAAAGTATTTCAGTTTAGAATGTAAGGTCTTCAAAGACAAGGAGGAAAGCTATGCAAATTAAAATCCTTCCATCCCCTCTCACTTACGTCCTTCTAGAGATGGGATCCTGAAACACATAAAATATTTAAAGAGTGAAACTTATGGGGTGTCTTAAGCAGGGTGACCTCATATTTTAATTAATATATTTATTTTATTTTATTTTATTTATATAGTATATATGATTTAATATTTAAAAAAAAAAATATTTTATGATTTTGGTTATATATATATATATATATATATATAAGTTTTTGGTTACAACAGTTCTGTAGAATAGTTAAATAAATACATAATTTAATTAATAAAATAATATTATTTACAAATTAATTAAAATTAACTTAATTAGTCTAAATTAATTAAACAATTTTATTTACATATTTAAATTAATTAAATTAACAAAATAAAAGTAAAATACATTTTTACATATTTAAGCATAGGGCGTGAAATTCAACCAAACTTTGACTAAGTCTAATTTCCAAACCATAGGTCCAAACTCAGTGAAATTTGAGTCATTGGGAAGCTGGGGAAAAACCACACACAATGGAATCACCAAAATGAAAATCTGAACAAAATGAAAAACTCGCAAAATAAACTAGTCAAAGAAATATAAGAGTAAGTTGACCAAAATTTACATGGAGGGTCCTCATAATAAAAGTTTTCAAAATTTCTTGCATTTGCAATATTTCAAAGGGACCCACATAAGATGAATACAAGTATATAAGCTCATAAAAATTAAAGTACTTGAATTCCCAATCCAAAACAGTGAATCCAAATGTAAGGAATAATTATAATTTATAATTTTTCTCTCCACTATTGGATAGTAAAGATAACTAGGAGGATTTTAAGATTATCATGCATCTATTATAAATTAAGTTACCTCTTTTTCCTGACATCGCTTCGTTGTCAGTAGGCATGTTTAGTACCTTGACGAAGTTGTCTTGATACCATGTATGCATTGACCCACTGCTAGTGAGTCTGTTCACTACTTTGACTAATTTGTGTACACTTCCCACACAAGTGCTTTCAACTCTCTTATGCCACCCTTTTGATCTTCATTTTTGGAGAATTGCTTTCAACAATGGGTGAAGAAAGTGGGATGGTACAAGAGGCTATCTATTTAAAGAAAAAGAAGCAAGACTTGTTAAGTTCTTACTCGCTAGTCTTCTCTTCATATATCAATATAGAGTATTTTTTTTTTTTTTTTTTTAAATGTGGAGGGGTATAGGAGGGATTCAAAGAAAATACTTTATACAATTCGTTCCTTTATAAAGGTGGACATATACCACTGAACCATATGATCTTAATATTCCCCATAGGTAATGGTGGATGTTCGAGAAAGTGAAAACTTGATCAAAAAAAATATTTAGATAATGAAATCCTATTGAAAAAGATAGACTAAATATTTCCCCATGTAGTCCAACAGGTATTATGTGAGAAAACTTTCCCCATATAGATTTTGGAAATATCATAAAATCCAAACGAGAATAAAAAATCAAATCAATCACTCTTTAGAAATTGAAAATGAAGAAAGAAAAAGAAAACCCAAAAGACAAGGTAAATGAAAAACCATGATTGAAAGAAAACTCCAACAAGACCAATTTTGAAAATGTCTCAACAAAAGAATAAATATGAATAAAGGATGCATGTTTTTTAAGTTGAGATCTTGTTAAGTTGTCTCGTAAATTTGTAATTGTTTATGCTTTTTATTGAAAAACGGGTTTTGAAACTAGAGGGCAATTGCGGATAAGAGATGAATTTACATACTTGTTTAGTGAATATCTTGCTTCAAATTAAGTCTTAAAGAATGAAGAACAAGATACTAAATGAAAATAAGATAAAATAAAGAGATTCCCCGATGCCAATCACTTATCATTTAATCATGATCACAATTGCTTCTCATAGCCAGAAGGGATGCGAAGTAAAATGAAGGATTTTAGGCAACCTTGTTAGTAGCATCAAACCTTTTGTGCAACTAGTAAGGACTTGTAAAAACATAGCTAAAACCAGAAATTATTAAAACATAATTAAAACTAAAATCAAAATGAAAAAATAATAGAAAATGAAAATAAGCATAAGGAAAATAGGAGAAGATGAAAACAAGCGTATGAAACTCACCTTGAATAATATCGTTATGATTTACCTTAAATATATCGATTTTCTCCAAGAAAAAGTAACTTCTTCCTTTGATTGATATTAAACATATGAAGAAGTTAAATTTTAACGAAGTTTTCATATGCAGGGGTGGCAAGAAGGGGAGGGATTCTAATGAATCTCGACAGAATAATTGAAGCAAAGTTCTCATTGGGACTTGGAAGAAGATCTAATAACAAAGAAGAGATGTATGGTATCCTTCAAGGCTTATGTGTAGCCAAAGACATGGATGTGAAGCACATAATAATATTGGGGGACTTGTTGATTATAATTCAATATTTGAACAATGAAAATAACCCAAAGGATAACTCTCTTGCAAGTGTGCTTCAGAGAATTAGAAGTCTAATGGAAAGTCTTCACTGTAGAAACTCTTATCACATTCTCATAAGAAATGACATGAAAGTCGTTATGATGGCTAAATAAGTTTGCTCTCTAGATGAAGATGAACTTGTGATCAATGATCAAAGAATTAGATGCCCAATCCCATAATTGATTTCAAGTTAAGGAACATTGAGATCTTCTTCTTATTAGATTTATATTGGAATTTGGTTAGAATAAGTGAAATTTTCATTATTAATTTCTCCCCCTTATATCTCTCTTCACTGTCTTTCCCCGTTCACTACAATCATTGTAATGAACCATACTTGGATTATATGATGTACTTGGTTGACAAGATCTTATTTAGTAACATATCAGGGTACAAATCACAACATCATGCAAAGGTATTTCTCCCAGTTTCACATGCTTGAAACATTAGTTCTCATCTGCTACAATATTAAAAATTCTCTACAATCAGATTAATGATGAATTTTCTTAGTCTATACACTAAAATATGTAATGTCAAGGAGATGGAGTTCGTGATGAATGATAGGGGTTATTATTTTAATTCAGAAGGTGGTCTTTCTTCTGAGTTACTTAATCCTGCGATTCTCCTCCCAAGAGGGTCTTATTCCCAAGTGATCTCGAATTGGGTTCTGGTTTGGCTTATCGATTATTTTGAGACATCCAGACACCCATCCTTATGATAATTATGTGAATAACGCCATATCGGGTTTCAATTGTTCATATGGGTGGAATTTCAGTGGGAAAATATTTTCAATTTGTGGTTTCTATAGAACTCTGGGATAGCAGGATCAGAGGCCAAGAAGCCTGGTCCGAGATAAAATTGCAATATGAATTTAAGTATAATGTGTGCATCATCACAAGAAGGTAATTCTGCATTGCTACACTTCAACTATGTTTTATGCTTTTGTTCGAGTTTGAATATAAATTATACAAACATATGTATATCAATAGATTCAATCCGATCAAGCAATGTACTAAAGAAAGATACCGAATCCTTCTACAAATCAATTGCAGAAAATAAACACGATTGCCAATCACAACAAGTAAAGAAATAAGAAAATCAAACCACATCAAAAATATTTTCATGGGGAAATCTTGTTGCTCAAAACCCCTCTATCTTCTATTTTATATTCACCATGGAATCATTAAACAATTACAATGCACTCTTCTCACAAGAGTCTTTTGCACTCTCACAACTGTCTCACACTGACCCGAACAAAATCGAACAACACTTAGCCAATTTCCTACCTCTAATCAGCTTGCCTTGCTTGCATAATTCATGTGGAATGCAATCCCTATTATTTATGAAATTCTGCCTTCCAAAACTGCCCAAGCATCATGGGCAATCTAATGGATGTCTGGCTGCATGCGGGCAACCTACTAATGATACAACTGATAGTTAACATTCCTTTAACCTTTGTCTCAACTGTGTCTCCACTGGAACTAACATGCATGCAACTATTAATAGTAAATAATTAGTTGCATGACAGATCACTGCATGTGAATTAAATATGATTTAATTCACTTGATCTCTCACTAGTGCAACAAACAGTTACAACTAGTTCAACTGACTTTAAATCACTTAACTGAGTTAACTGATTTATCATGCATTAAACTAATGCAGTAACTGCAACTTGAACTCCATAACTAATAGAATCACTCTGCATGCCTCACCAACCACCCTCAACTTGAAATTCATGAGCTAACTGATTTTATTACACCTAGTTAACTATTACAAGTGATTATGAGATAAGATTACATTTTATTGTCCAATTTAATTAAGGGATAATTAAATTAGACACATTTATAATTTATTAAATAAATTGAATTCCATAGTAATGTATCACTAGGACCCATCACTACATGACCTGTGGTCCCACACTAGTGTAGGTGTTGTCATGTTGTTTCTGGATGCCAATTTCACTGTTTCTTGTTGCAAATTTCAACACTCCCTCTCAACAAGAAAGGAATCAATCTGTCTCGATCCGGTACCTTTGGAATGTTCTTGCATCCGCACATGCAACTCTTGCATGTGACATGTAACTCTTTCTTGCAACACTTCTCTACTGTTGTTCACACATGCAAATCTTGCATGCAACACTTCTCTAGTGTTTCTCGCACATGCAAATTTTGCATGCAACACTTCTGAAACTGAATAGCCTCCAAACAACTGAATCAATATAATGCCTCTGTCATCAAATTATTCTGACTACTGCTAGCTACTGCATATTTATACTGGACTCTCTGCACTATTGACATCTGCATCCATGCACTATGCACTGCTGCCAACTTTGATCTGCGCTCCAGCATCCGACACTTGTCACTCTGATTTATGTCTTCCTGACATCTGACTGCATCAATCTAACTGATCCTACTACTGCTATACTATGGGCTCCTCGTATCTAGGTTCGATCCATGAGACACACCATCTCAATAAACCCTACCCAAATTTCTTCTTGGGATTAATTCTGCACATCGCCCCACCTCACACTTGGAGGTATGGTTGCATGTACTCCCTCTGCCCATCTGGCTTGAAATTTCCCCCTCCTGGAGGTCTCTGCATGAGTGGTTTCTGCCACTCCATGATCCTCATCTTATGACTGCTCCACATATTGAGGTTCATCCTTTGGAACCCAGAGTTCCTCATCTGCATGCAAATTAGGCTCCCTCTCAAGAGACAATTGCATGGCTTTCTCACACTTACCCATGGTACATCCCTTGCATGTGTCTATCTGCATAAGAGTATCCTTTGGAAGCCCCGTAGAAATATGCTGAATGACCTTCAAGGCTCCGTGGTGTAGATGGCCCAATCTCTTGTGCCATAACTCACCCTCATCCCGGCTCACCACTTTGTCTGCCTTACCCATCAATACTGCGTAGCCATCTACATCAAGTTCATAGAGATTCTTCACATGAATCCCAATCTTCTTGGCTTGTCCTGTGGCTTTGTGTCGAAGGAAATATTTCCCTTCATTGAAAACCATAACATAACCTCTATACTTCAACATTACGACTGAAACTAAATTCTTTTTCAAGCCTGGTACATGCATTACATCTTTTAATAAGAAGGGTTTACCTGAATATCTTTGGAAGGTAACTGTACCAATCCTGGTAGCACTGTACCGCCCATCATCACCCATTTCGATATGCATCTAGAGGTCCTTCTCCTCCAAGCTACTGAAAATTTCTTTGTCTCCCGTCATGTGGAAATATGCACCACTATCCAAGTACCACACTGATCCCATTGCACTTGACACCATGCATGAAATAAGCGAGAAGTACAACTCAAATTGCGAGGCCAAAGCCTCTCCAGATGCATATCCTAAAGCCTTCTTGTTCTTCTTCTTTTGTGGACAATTACTGGCATAATGTCGATGCTCGTGATAGTGAAAACACTTCACTCTGGACATGTCACGCTCCTTGCCTTCTTCGCAGGTCTCAGATTTGGAATAAGATTTCTTTCCCTTCCCCTTATTCACCTTACCAGCCAAGGCACAATTTTCTTCATCATCTGTCTTAGATGAAGATCCATCCCTAGTATTCTGCCTGAATTATTTTTGCACCAAATCCGACCAAAGTTGTTCCCAATCTGGTAGCTTCTCCCTCCCATTGACAGAGTCCTGATAACTATGCCAACTATTGGGAAGGACTAGAAGAGCTAGGCTCACCAATTCATCCTCCGTGACAATAATTATGACGCTCCCAAGCTCATATCGATATTGGAAAAACTTGGTTAAATATTTCAGAGTGGTGTCGCCTTTCTCCATTTTTATTTTCCCGAGCTTGTCTTTCAGTGCCAATTTTCTGTCGTCACTGCTACTCTGAAATAGATCTGTCAAAGCCTTCCACATTGCATATGGAGTCTCTTTGCCATGGAGACTTGAGACAATGTGGTCTCGTACTCCCTCCAATAAGATCCTCCTTGCCCTTGCTACCTTCTTTTTCCAAGCATCAAGAAGAGTGATGTCTGCCGCTGCGGGCTTGGGAATATAATTCTTAATGAATTCTTTCAACCCGTTGTCCTCCAGCACTGCCTCCATTCTGTCTTTCCATTTAATATAATTAGATCTTCCCTCGAGTGGATACTCCAATCTCAATCCATTGAAAGCCATTTCGATCCTGATCCGCTTGTCACACCAAGAATACTTTTTCAAATTCAAATTTTATTAAGTCACAAAATCAATTTCTTCTTCACTATAGTGATTTCCTGTGCTCTGATACTGTGTAGAATTTATACAAACATATGTATATCAATAGATTCAATCCGATCAAGGAATGTATTAAAAAAAGATACTGAATCCTTCTACAAATCAATTGTGGAAAATAAAAACGATCACCAATCACAACAAGTAAAGAAAGAAGCAAATAAAACCACAACACAGATATTTTCCCGGGGAAATATTTTTGCTCAAAACCCTTCTATCTTCTATTGTATATTCACCATTGAATCATGAAATAATTACAATGCGCTCTTCTCACAAGAGTCTCCTGCACTCTCACAACTGTCTCACACTGACCTAGACAAAATCGACCAACACTTAGCCAATTTCCTACCTCTAATCAGCCTGCCTTGCTTACGCAATTCATGTGGAATGTGTTAGACTCCTATACCAATAGGTGTCATATATCATGATTGACTTGATGGGCTATGTAATATGTTCATACCTTTCCTTGTTGCAAAGGTTTTCCATATTATTAAAAAAAAAAAAAAAAAAAAAAAAGGGCAAAAAATGAAAGAAAATGAACCCCACCAAAAGAAAGGCCAAGAAAGTGCGCAAGTCTAAGTTCCACTACTTTTTACTCTTATGTAAATAAAAAAATTGTGTGCAAATTGTATCTTATGCCACAATTTATGAACAGTCAAACAATTTAAGCTTGGCTAGTTCATCTTTCAATTTTATGTTTTAGATAGAGAATAAAATCTGACCAAACTGTTTAATCTTGGCAAATAAGTAGATAGGTAGAGTAAATAAAATGAGCTCAACAGTTTAATCCGAGCCCTTGGATGTAATAAGGTTAGAATTAGATAGATTTCTAAATGTGATAAGAAAGATACTGAATCCTTCTACAAATCAATTGTGGAAAATAAAAATGATCACCAATCACAACAAGTAAAGAAAGAAGCAAATAAAACCACAACACAGATATTTTCCTGGGGAAATATTTTTGCTCAAAACCCCTCTATCTTCTATTGTATATTCACCATGGAATCATGAAATAATTACAATGCGCTCTTCTCACAAGAGTCTCCTGCACTCTCACAACTGTCTCACACTGACCTAGACAAAATCGACCAACACTTAGCCAATTTCCTACCTCTAATCAGCCTGCCTTGCTTACGCAATTCATGCGGAATGTGTTAGACTCCTATACCAATAGGTGTCATATATCATGATTGACTTGATGGGCTATGTAATATGTTCATACCTTTCCTTGTTGCAAAGGTTTTCCATATTGTTAAAAAAAAAAAAAAAAGAAAAAAAAAAGAAAAAAAAGAAAGAAAGAAAAAGGGCAAAAAATGAAAGAAAATGAACCCCACCAAAAGAAAGGCCAAGAAAGTGCGCAAGTCTAAGTTCCACTACTTTTTACTCTTATGTAAATAAAAAAATTGTGTGCAACTTGTATCTTATGCCACAATTTATGAACAGTCAAACAATTTAAGCTTGGCTAGTTCATCTTTCAATTTTATGTTTTAGATAAAGAATAAAATCTGACCAAACTGTTTAATCTTGTCAGATAAGTAGATAGGTAGAGTAAATAAAATGAGCTCAACAGTTTAATCTGAGCCCTTGGATGTAATAAGGTTAGAATTAGATAGATTTCTAAATGTGATAAGGGTTTTCCAGTCTAAGTGCACCCTAATAAAGAAGGAAAAATGGTGGGGTAAAGTAGGTAGGGTAGGTAGATGTTGTTGCAGAATTATATGTGATGGATGATGACTCTAGATGTGTTAAATATTTACTTTCATCACAAGTGCAAAGGCAGACACTACACTGGAAGAATTTCAAGAAAAGCAAAGTCAAATTATTAACTTTCTTTCTCATTTTTCCCTAAAAATTTCACTAATTTCCCCTAAGTACTAAGGCATTTGAAAATTAGAGGGGCTCAAGGCATTTCCTTGACTTTTGGAGGGACCGGACCCTCGGCCCAATAATTGGAAAAGCCTAAGTACTTAAAAGCATTCATAAATCATTCATTCACTTCCACAGGACAATATTTTCCTAACTAAAATCCTATTTTACTTAGGGAAATTTCACAATATTTCATAAAAACCCTTTTCATTCAAGCAAAAGTTAATTACATAAACCTAATGTTTTTATAATTAGTGCTTTCATTCCATTTTCATATTAATTTCTAATTTTATTATTTAATTCCCTATACGACTCAACCATTCCCGTATTATTTTTATAAAATTTCCAAATTATTATCCCGCCCCTTTGGTTGAAAAATAACCATTTAACTATTTTAATTGTGATTAATTGGTTGAATTTCCAAATAATTAAAAAACCCGACACCTCGCTATATAAAAAGGGATTAATTAACCCTCATGGTTAATTAAGAACCTATTTAACCAATGATATTTCCCCCGATGTGATTAATTTATACTTAATTACATTGGTCCCGCCCTGTTAACTCCCCTTCATTTCGCCTCCCCGATCGCCATCCGATCAACCAATCCATGATCAACGGTTTTTATTCATATCGCTGTGCCTCTACGTCCGAATGATAACGCGCAATGGCCAGGCGGTTTTCTGAACAGTTCCGCGCCACGTGTCGTGAGTTCTATGGAATCGCTCGCCCTCCGCTGAAAACCGCCTGTCCCCAAAGGCGGTGCGATGTATACCGCTTACCGCCTTTATGCCTATGACAAAACCACCGTACTTGCTTGCGTCATCCGCTTAAAAATATAATCCCTCCAGCCTTTGACTTTGCAATTAAAAAACACCAACGCACGTCATTTTCACTATTTTGTACAACGACTAGTGTCCCATGCAGAAAATTCAAAAACCAACTGTGAAGACTGTCGATCGCCACCTTGACTGAGGAAAGTTGCAGATGAACAATCCAGAAACCATCCGCCGTTGCCCACACCTGTTTTCATCGCTGTTTATTTCCCGAAAAACAGGTGCAAAGACCATGAAATGGTCCTTCTTCTGTTGGAACCTCTCCACAAAATTTGCAGCAAATCAGTGCACTGGCCACAGTAGCATCTAAAGGGAAGGAAAAGGAGGTTGATACACAAGTCACAGAGAAATTCACAATGACAAAGAAGCCTAAAACTTCCAAGGAACAGGCCCAAATACAGATTTCTCCCACTCAGATTAATGTGGCAGAAGTTTCAATTTTGCAAACTCCTCTCAATGAAGAAAAAGGTAAGAAGAGAGATGCAGAAACATCCACTCCTATCAGTGGATCTTCAAAACAACCTGGTGTCAAAAGAAAAAAATTAAATCCTCTTTCAGAAGTATAATGTGTTCAAGAAACCACTGATAATTAGAGGAGAGAAGAATTAGATATTCAGCAAACATGCACAATCAGTGGAACATCCACTAATTCATAGAGAACAGAGCTACAAAGACAGTAAAGTGCAGAAGTATCTTCCTTCAAACCACCAGTGAAGGATGCCTGGGATATTAAGAAAACATTTATAAATATAAAGGCTAGAAATGATCCATTAAGACTTCAAATCTATAATCAATATTTGAAGATGGCTCCGAAAAATCAACAAAGATTGATGTCAGCCTATGACATCCAACAGGGTAAAATGGTAATGAGTCATTTCAAGCCCAAAGTGTAGCAGCCTCAAACAGCTGCAGATTATGTTAGAACCAATTTTGAAGTCATGGCAAAGGATATTCATCCTTTGGATCAGATTGAGCTGCACAAACAAACAGGAGAGATGATTTATTCAACTCTGACTGATAAATCAATGATGACCCAAAGATTACAGGATTCCTTGAATAATACTACTGCTCAATTGCATCTTGAGAAAGCCTCTTCCCAGGCTAAGGACAACAGAATAAAGACTTTGGAAGAAATAATTATTGGATTGGGTCATAATCCCAAAGATGTCAAAGGTATAGAAGCCTTGATTAAGAAGAAAGATGATGATATTGCAGCCTTAAGGAAACAGCTGAAGTTGCCATCTTCAAGGCATCCACAAACTGCAGAAATCATAAAGCAAAAATCTGAAGAAGAATTGATGGATTTGCTCTTGAAACTGAATGAGCAACTAATTGAGACTGAAAAAGAACTTGAAAAGGCATTAAAGGACAAGAAGGAAAACATTACAGCATCTACAGTAGAAGTAATTATAGGTACAACAACAACAGGTTAGCCAACAGAATTATCACAGGTCAACACTTCCAATTTAAGCACTGAAGAATTAACAAAATCAATGGAGGAATTGAAACTCCAAGTGACAGAGCTTTAGAAAACAAAGGTACATTTTATTACCTTAGAACAAAAATATGATCTCTCAAATATAAGTGTTGCAGAAAAGACAAGAGAGATCAACAGATTAGAAAAATTGGTGAGAGCATTAGAAAGGGATCTCACATTGGAGAAACCTTTGGGAGCAATCAAAGAAATTCTTTGGACCAACATCATTCAGTCAATAAAAGATGTCTGGCCATGAATCCAAATAATGTATGAGCAGAATGATTTAATTAAATTGGCTCTGGAAGAAATTTTAAAGGCAAGAGAAGAATTAGGAAACATGCCTGAAGAAGCCAATGATCTTATACAATTTTTGAATACCAAGAACAGATATCAACTTGAAGAACTAGACATCCAAGACAGAGTAGGAAAATTTTTGGAGATTAAAAGAGTTTTTACTAAAAGAAATCTTATGCATAATCTAGAAAGAAGATGCTCTGATATGCAGGAAGAAGTCAACACCTTTACAAAGAGATTCAATATTTTGCAGAGTAAAGGATTTCCAAGTCCTTTAATTTCAAAGGATAAACTTATGAGCCTGGAAAACTATGTTGAGAAATTGAATAAATATGCTGACAACCAGGCCAGTTCATCAACCAATTCATCAGTAACAAAAGCATTGCCTACAGGAAAGATTCTTTATGACAATCTGGAAAAAAAATTTTATCTCGAACATGAGGTAAAACACTTATTCCCAATTCAACCTACTTTCTTCAGATATACAGAGACTGATGAAACTCTGAGGAAGCTTCAAAGAACAATAATACCAGAAATACAATGGTGGGAAGAAATGTTAGACTTTTTGTAAATATTATCCTTGCATGAATTTTGATTATTTACTACAGTAAGACATGATAAAAAGGATAAACAAAGATCAAACAGAAGTCAAAGTGTATCAGTACAAGTAAAGAGTATCAGTAAAACAGAGCAGCCAGCACAGAATTACTAAAGAGGACAGCAGCAAGCCCAATCATAGGGCCTGCCTCCAGCACATTCTCAAAAGAAGGAAACAGCACAACATCGGTTATCCTTTCTCTTATCTACGAGACCATCTGTCTCTATTTTCTTGTAATATATCCATGAGTCATCCTAGATTATATTTCATTTTGTTAGGAGATATTTTTTATATAATTCTTTGTATAAATACTCCCTCAATTGGAGTATTGAGGGGTGGATTCTTAGACTTTTCTGTAACATTGATTATTTTGGAATAAAGTGTTGTTGGATAAATTTCGTATGGCTAGCTGGATAAAGAATTGATGCAAAAGACTTTTCACAGGATTCTTGAGTCAGACAATGGATCAATAAGTCATCTATCTCTTATGTTTTAGAGTTTTATATTTGTTTATTATACCATCTGTGTTTCATATCTGAATGATAAACGAAAAGGAATAATTCAGAAAGTGCTTAAGTGCAATCTGTTTTCAATCGTTGTTGTTCTTAATGTTTTCTTCTAAACTAGTTTAAATAGTGAATTCTTAATTGCTCCTATTTTCTAGTTTATTCATTTTGATTATTTGATAAAGAATTCTTAATTGCTCTTTGTCAACAATCACTCAAGTTCCCTCTTTCGAATATGTTGAAGGATTCTTAGTTTCCCTTCACCCATTTTGAGTCCATTCCATTCATTTTAGGTCTATAATTGTTCCTTATTTGATTACCTTGCCCTGTGAAACCATCTCTTGTTAAGAAACTTAATCGAGTTAAGCCATATTTCTTTGACTCCATTAGCCCAATGGCCTAAATTACTCAGTCTTACCCTCTGCTATAGAATTTCATCACCCAAACTCAATCAAAATCCCTAGACTTTCATAACTAGCCTAATATCTTTCAAAACAAAGCTAAATCTTACAGAGAGAGCCCTCTTTGGGTACAGATTGGCTAGATTCTATACCTAAAATTTGGTTTGTGGTTACCTCAGACCCCTTTCCTCTTCCAACAACTTCAAGGAAAATCTGAGTTATAACATAGTGGCAACCATACTGGGGACCTGAACAATTTTATTGTTACTATTTTTTACTTTATAAACTATAGATGGAGCCTGAAGTTAGCCAGGTAGCCTTTCAACTGCTTTTTCTCTGCAATTGCATGGTAAATAAATGCTGCTTCAGTCTATCTCAGGTTTAGTTTATGAACTAAACATTTGGTTTCAAACATTTGATCAATTTTTCTAGTCAAATAAATCTTTAAGAAAATTTAAATCCAATATTTAAAACTTCTTAAAGAGATTGTTGAAGTTGTATTGTTCATTCCATTTAGACAAAAAACCAAAAAAAAATATCACCTAGAAACTTGGCTTCAGAAAGGACTCATTACACCAGGGCTAATCCTGATCCAAATCCACCACTTGTGTTTGAAAATCCGAATCTGATCCCCAGAATTCTTAGGAGACGAGATTCAAGAAAGTTCTGCTAGTTCTCGACCTCTCTATAGATCAATATCCTGTCCTGTGAAGTGGATTTACCTTGAGGACGAACCTTTTGACGAGCAGTTTGAAACCTCTTCATTTGTAAATTTTTCTGAATCTGAGTTGTCCAATTTGGTTCCAGAGCCAGTATTTATTGAAGATTTACAATTTGAATTTGTTACTTCACATCTTGATAAACAGTTGCGAAATTCCATACAATCTGAGCTTACCTCTGAAGGAACATCAAATATTTCTGTGATCACTTCAGCCTCTCCAAGTTCATCAACATTTCCTCAAACATCTCAACCTCAAATTACCCCTTCTACTCCTCTACCCACCACTGACAGACCAACCTCACATGTTATTTCATCACTACCTCCTGCAATGGCAAACAGATATGCTCCTTTGGTATTACCAACCAATCTAGGGGCTATGCCCCAAGACTACCAAACTAAAATCACTCCCTTTGATGGTTCTGATACTTACACTGCACAATAGCATACTAAAAATATGACCGATTATTTTGAAATTTATCAAATAGATGCTGATGATGTAAGAATGAGAATATTTGTCCAAAGTCTTACTGGAGAAGTCAGAATCTGGTTTAGAGCCCTTCCTGCAAACAGTGTTACTGACTTACAAGCTCTTTATAGAACATTTTTAAACAGATGGGAAAAGAATAAAGATCCTCTTCAAATCTTATCAGACTTTGGAAATCTAAAGAGAGGACCAAAAGAGACTGTGCAAGATTACTGCACCAAGTTCAATGATGTTTACAACGCTATTCCCCAAAACCTTAGACCTCCTCCATATTCAGCATTAATCAAATTCCCTGATCGATTTGATTCTAATATGGCATATCAGCTTAGGGAAAGATCTCCTCAAACCTTATACGATATGCAAAGTATAGCTGTTAGTGTTGAAGCCAACCTGATAGAGAAATGAGCTAGAGCCAGAAATGAAAAGAGAATGCCTTTAAATGAAGAACCCTCAGCTTTTGAAAAGAAACTGGATGTTATTATTAAAGGAATGGAAAGGCTAGGAGATAGAGTAGAAACAATTGAAAGGAAATCTCCTTGGGATGGTCAACCGAGCAATACTGGGAGAAATCCAAATTTCAAAAGGAACCAAAATCAAAATACTGGAAAAACTGGTCTTGACCAAAATATTAGGCCCCCATTCTAGGAAAATTATATTGAAGCCTCAACTTCTGAGGAACCAACCGAAGATGCTCAAATAAACAACTTGACTGGACGCAAGAACGAACCAGAAGTTTTCTTGACCCAAGATGATCAAGAAGCTCACATTCTTAAGCAATTTCAAACCCATTCAGGAGAATCATTTGAATTTAAGGAAGGATATGATACAGCCATTTACGAAGTTCACAAGCAATATAATTTGAGGAGCAGAAGAATTGATGTCCCGGAAACAAGTAAACAGAAAGCTACAAAACAGCCCCTCAAAGGTAAAACCAATACTACCCCTGTACATATTCTTTCTAGATCAGATCCTAAACTTGCCAACCCAATAATTGAAGACGTATCCGATACTCAACTGAATAATAGACAACTTTCCAATACTCTTCCTCCAAAAGGAAATGTAGAGGAACCTCCAGAAGTTGATTCGGAAACAACTTCAGCCCACAACCCCACTCCTGAGAAGGAGAAAAATACCGAAAACACAGAAGAAAAAGAGAATCCAACTTTCTGAAATACAAGAACTCAGACTGAAAAACCTTTTAATCTGGAGGCTGAAGTAGGAAAAATAAAAATAGTTGTTCCATTGTCTGAATTAGCTAAACATGATGTCTACCGAAGCCAAATCAATAGATCACTTAAGATCACTGAAAGTGATGACTCAGTGAACGTTTTTGATGATCAACCCAGATTACTCTTTGGCCCTGAAGTAAATGGAAAACCAGGAAGTGGAGGAACTCCTCCATTCTATGTGAGTTTAAATATACATGACAAAATACTTCATAATGACATGCTTGATTCTGGGGCATCTCACAATCTAATGCCCAAGTGTGTAATGGAAAAATTGAACCTAGATATCACCAGACCTTACAAAGATCTCTTTTCTTTTGATTCAAGTCAGGTGAGATGTTTAGGATTAATCAAAGACTTGTGTGTTTCTCTGGTTCAATACCCTGCAAAAACAATTTTGATGGACATAGTAGTAGCAAATATTCCTCCAAAATATGGCATGCTATTATCTATATCTTGGGGTGCAAATCTTCAAGGATCCCTTCAATTGGACATGTCATATGCTACTATTTCAGTGTTTGGTCAACCTAAGAGACTATACAGAGAAACTTTAATGAAATATGTAGTCAGTAGTCAGGAGAAACCTGAAAATTTCCCCATCTACTCAGTACACTATGATATGGACTCATTCATTCTTTACAACGCTGAAATTGATCCTCCTACTGAATTAGGAGTTCCAACAACAGAACCAAAAGAAATTACAAATGGAAAAATATAGTGTTCAAATCCAGGAAATTTCTGAAAAAAATGAAACATTAGATACCCAAGAAAAACAACAAGAAAGTAAGAAATCAGATCTCACTGTTAAGAAAGTTCCTGAAACTCCTGAGACCAATTATGAACATGAAATTCTTTGGCATTTAGAATTTGATGGTTCCGTTAATAAATTAGGAGCAGGAGCTAGAGTTTGGGTGCATAATCATGGAAATGATCATGCTGAAGGCCATGCCTATAGATTAAATTTTAAGTGCACCAATAATATGGCAGAATATGAAGCTCTTTTGCTAGGTCTTAAACTGGTAAAAATATTAGGGGCAATTAGAGTATCTGTCATAGGGGATTTTGATTTTATCATTCAACAGATCAAAGGACATTTTTTAACAAATGATCCCAGACTGAGAGAATATAGAGGAATATTTGTAGAGATTCTCAATACTTTTCTACAAACTCAGCTTGCTAAAATCCCAAGAAAACAAAACTTACATGCTCATAGTCTTGCAATGTTTGCCAACAATTGTAAATTACCATTCGAACCTAATCATCAGTTCACAGCTGAGATTAGACACAGACCAGCTATACCTAACAATTTTAAGAACTGGCAAGTGTTTGCAAGTGATGAGTAGATTAACAATTTCCTAACTCTAGAGAATGAATTTTCTAACAGTAACATAGATGAAGATACAGTCATTGAATCTGATCAAACAAATGAACAAGAAACAAACATTTCAGAAGAAAGTGAAATTCAAATGCTTCATCCAACAAATTTAATCAAAAAAGAAATGCAGGACCTCAAATAAATGGAGGTTGATGAGATTATAGAAGAAGAATTTGAGATCATTAATTTAAAAGATAATCATTTGCCTAAGGGATTAACTCCTCTAGAAGATCTTTTCGACTCTAATGATATTCCAAAGAAACCCAAAATGGAACCATTGAAAGCTGATATTGAGGACTATAATTTGGGAACTGAAGAAAATCCTAAAATGATAAAGTTATATAAATCTTTGTCTCCTGATCAAAAACTAAAATATGTTGAACTAATAAGAGAATTCCAGGATGTCTTTGCCTGGAGTTATGAAGACTTGAAATCATATGATAGCTCTATAATTCAGCATACAATACCTCTAAAAGAAGATCAGAAACCATTTAAACAGAAACTCAGAAGAATCAACCCTGTACTGCTACCTTCAATTGAAAAAGAAATCAAACGAATGTATGAAGCAGGGATAATTTCTCCTATTATATTTTCAGAGTGGGTGTCTAATTTAGTCCCTACTAGGAAGAAAACTGGAGAGATCAGATTATGTGTTGATTTAAGAAATGTAAATAAGGTTTCTTTGAAGGATAATTACCCTTTGCCCAAAATTCATCACATTTTACAAAGGGTAGTAGGTGCTTCTAGGATTTCTCTTCTAGATGGGTTCTCAGGATACAACCAGATTTTGGTTCATCCTGATGACCAGGAAAAAACAGCTTTTACAACACCATGGGGCACATTCAAGTACGTTAAAATGTCATTTGGACTTAAAAATGCAGGAGCAACCTTCCAAAGAGCAATGGACATCGCATTTGCAAAATAAATTCATGATTTTCTTGTCATATATCTGGATGATTTAACTGTTTTCTCTAAATCAGATCAGCAACATTTGGACCATCTCAGACAATTATTCATAAAATGCAGAAAATATGGTATCTCTTTGAATCCAAAAAATTCCTTATTTGGTCTTGAAGAAGGTAAAATTTTGGGCCATATCATCTCCAAAGATGGTATTATAATTCATCCTGCTCGAATAGAAGCTATACTACAGATACCTCATCCCAGAAATGTCAAAGAAATTTAAGCTTTCCGAGGAAAAATCAATTTTTTGAGAAGATTCATATCTAGTTTAGCTGAACTAATTAGATTGCTTAATAACATGTTAAGAAAGGATTCAAGTATTAAATGGACAGTAGAAGCCAAACAAGCGTTTGAAGAAATTAAAATGGCTTTGACTAGAACACCAGTCCTTACCAGTCCACAATTTCATAGAGACTTCATAATATTTTCATTTGCATCAAAACACACTGTAGCAGCTGTTTTATTACAAAAGGATGATCAAGGATGTGAAAAACCTATAGCCTTTTTTAGTAAAGCACTAAGGGATGCATCTTTAAAATACAACATCATGGAAAAACAAGCTTTTGCACTTGTAAAAGCCATTAAAGATTTTAGAATCTACATATTGTATTCCCATGTGATAGCCTATGTACCAAATGTTGTTGTCAAAGCCATCTTAACTCAAGATGGAATTGAGGGCAAAAGAGGTAAATGGATTGCTACCATATTAGAGTATGATATTGAAATAAAACCTATAAAGCTTATAAAGGGACAGGGATTAGCTCAACTCATGATAGAAACAAATTGTCAAGCCCTGGATATTAATGAACTGGATGACGAACAGGAGATGGTGACTCCACAAATCAGCCAGGCCTTCTTAGATTCACCTTGGTATGCTGATATAATTTATGTATTGTTAAACCTGCAAGCTCCTCCAGGGTTATCCAGAACAAAGAAAAGGTTTTTAAAGATGACATCTTCAAAGTTTTGTATTTTAGATAATGTTCTTTTTTGGAAAAATCATGAAGGCATTCTATTGAATTGTTTATTAAAAGACGAAGCTGACAAGGCTCTGCATGAATTTCATGTAGGAGACTGTGGTGGACACCTTTATTGGAAATCAACCGCAGACAAGATCCTAAGGGCTGGATTTTATTGGTCAACCTTGTTTTCTGATGTAAATAAATTTGTCACTACTTGCCATAAATGTCAAATCTTTGAAGGCAAAAGAAAACTATTACCCTTACACCTGAAACCAATTTCCACTGAAAAACCTTTCCAACAATGGGGCCTGGATTTCATTGGAGAAATCCACCCTCCTTCTTCTGTCCAACACAAATGGATCCTCACTACTACAGATTATTTCACCAAATGGATAGAAGCAATTCCTTCCAGACAAGCCAATGACACTGTGATTATAGGATTCCTAGAAACCAATATATTATCAAGATTTGGTTGTCCTGAGAAAATTATAACTGATAATGCTGTTGCCTTCAAATCTAAGAAGATGATAAGTTTCTATAACAAATATCATATCACCTTAAGCCATTCCACAGCCTATTACCCTCAAGGTAATGGACTAGCCGAGTCTTCCAACAAGAGTCTCATCAATATTATTAAAAAATTATTGGAGGAAAACAAGAAAAATTGGCACAAGAAACTTACAAATGCACTATGGGCAGACAGACTCACCACCAAAAAATCTATTGGAACTGTTAGCGCTCAAATCTACCCTAGGCTGAAATAAGGTAAAACTCAAGGCTACATCAAACCACGCTCAGCCTCGTAGCTAGCCCTACGAGGACAGGGGAGGGCTCTCTCCGGGTCTATCTCGGCAAAGGATCTTCAAAGGGGCTGAGATGACTTATAATGAAAAATGAATACTGATTTTAGGCTAGTAAAGAGATAGGAATGTTTGATTTTGATTTTTTGGGTTTTCGTTGGAGAAATGGGAAAAAACAATTTTGGGTTCGGGGATAAGGTCAGATCTTTGCAGATTTCGAGTTGGGGCGAGGTAGGCAATAGTCTTAATGCTTTTGATTTAGATATATGGATGGATCAGAACGAAAGGGAGCTGAAAAGGGCAAGGATGAACATGGATCCTTCTCAAACAGGTGAAAACATGTAAAATTAAATGAATTCAAAGGCAGAGCACTGTGAACAATGGATTCAACCTCATCTACTCATTCATTTAATTTAAGAAGCATAAGTGAGAAATGGCATACATTAAACATGAAGGAACTTACAATAAACTGGGAGAAAACACCATTAAGAACAGAAAGCCACAAGAATCCCAACAGGTGCCGCAAAACCTCTGGTCTTTCCTTACCCAAAATATGAAAAATATGTACAATGTGTGCCAAAGTTTCCCAAGAGTCCAACCTGTAGAATGTCTCAGAAATTACAATATATAGATCACTCTAACCCCTTCCCACACCTCTAGGGGTCGAAATCCTCCTTCTAGGAGCAGTTCCAACAAATTCTAATCAAGGATCTAAAATCTAGGCAGCTAACAACTTGCCTCTAAAAGAGTGGAAACTGATTCATTTACATGATTTTCACTTTTTTGAGAGTGAATCTTCTAGAATAGGTAAAAATGAGCCAAAGTTACATGTCAACCATCAATTTACATCATGAAAACCCAAAAATTTCATCCACAAGCAAAATTGGTCCCAACTGACCGAAATTCTGAGCTGGAAGTTGAAAATTCAGCCAAAAATTTAAGTGGGTAGCGCCCCTGAGCTGAGTGGGTAGCGCGCCTTTCAGCCTGATTTTGAGGTACTTCCCAGCATCCAAATGGATATCATGATAGCTCGTTGGAAAGCTCTGGATATTGGCTATCCAACCCAAGTGGAATTTCTCAATTTGGAGCTCATTTTCCCCTCCAAAACTTCATTCTCCCAGAAGTACTTCTTGCTGGTGCAAAAGGTGGCAGCAAGGTGGTTTTCATGGTGTTTTTGAGCTTTTTGACCATCCAGAATCTGATGAAATGCCTGAGGATGCATAACTTACCATGAAAAATCAAAAAATGCAAAAATTTCCTTCAGCAAGTGTCCCAAAAAAAAGTGAGCATATGGGCGCGCTACCCGCTTAACTGAAAAACCTGTTTTTAGACCAAAATATTTCGAAATGACGAAAATTTCTCCAAATTTGCTCAAATTCGGAGCGAAGACCCTACATCATGTATCATGCCCATCCAACGAAGCCTCGGCCAAAATCCGGAGTGGATCAGGCCTTTTCCGCCGTTTTAGTGCTTCACTCAACCTCCTCTTCAGAATCTTCATTCTCGCTTTGCAGACATGCATGCGAGCCCAATAATGGCCTTTCATGTGACGAAGCATGTCTTTCTCTCCTCACAGCTCTCAATGTCAACCCCTCCGTGATGAATGTTAACATATGCGTGAGTTCATTCCTCAGCCAAATCAGCCAGCATCGTCTGGGTCTCTTCTCGGCCAATTGTCGATCCTCACCAGACTGACAGCCTTCATAAAGTGTGTGCTCTATCCTCTAGTCAAGTTTTTGTTGTATTGCTCCAGATAGTTTATCACCCATTGAGCTTTCGCAACCGTATCTTCAAGTGTGTCATTTTCTGCCTTTTCTCCCGTATAGATCTCTCGCTCGTTGTCAGAGAGCTTCTGCAGATCAACATCAATTGGTTGGGAAATTGTATCCTGCCTCAAGAGTGGCCCTATCATGCAGGCGCGGGGCTTCTTTCCTCTGCCTTGATCTCAGACCACCAATAGAAGGCGGAGACCTTCCAATATCATGTGGATACTGCCTGATGAAGTCGGCAAGACCCCTTCCACCCTGGGTGGAGATAATACTCGCCGTGTAGCTGCAAATAAGGCCCTGTGGCCTCGCTTATATGTCACAAACAATGGAGTGCTGATATGCTCAATCTCAGGAATGCCTGGCTAGTGTGAAGGCTCTCCCGCATCATGAACTACCTCGGGAGGCGGCTGTGACACTGTGAAAAAGTCACGGGAGATGAAATCCTCCCAAGTGATGCCCTGCTGTGCCAACTGATGTAACACTATGATCTTGATCAAAGCGTAATGATATATACTTCTATGCTGCTATGCTGGGCTCTTCTTCTGTACAAAAATCATCATCCTCTCTATGTTGCGATACATGAAATACGGAATGTTCATCATACGTACCCTTGTGAAGTGCATCAACAAACGAACATGGTACGCAAAGAGACGTGCGAATCTGCCCTCGCAACTGAAATACCGAATGATGAGTTTCATCAGCGGTGCAAACTCATCCCTCAGGAATCTGAAAGGAAAAACTCTACCCAAGTGCCTCATATACCCAGGTTTGATGTATGGCTCATAGTGGAATTTCTCTAAATGCTGACGTTTGTTCCATTCCTCTCCTAGATTTGGTATGCCAGTGGCCTGAGCAATAGTCATTGGTGACAGAATGAAATCTACTCCAGCGAGATTTACACGGCCATTACGTAAATGTAGAACAAATAGGCGAGCTGGTTCACGATGAAGCTAGGTTTGTGAAATCATTTCACAAAATTGAAAACATGACTGAACCCGAAAACAATCCATTGCAAGCGGACATGCCTGCAATTGAGCCAAAGAAGTAGGATCCTCCCTGAGATGTTTACCACCTTTGCCACCTCTGTGAGGCCTCCGTGGCACATTACCCTCTGTTGTGGAATCACTATCCGACTCCTGCTCATAAACTGACTCTGTCTCTGACATGGCTTTGAACAAGATATTTGTAATATGGATGCTGATATAGGTGCAGTGAAAGAAAAGTTTTAATGTATGTTCAAAACCAATAGATATCACCCATGTACCCAAGTATCACAGGAAAACAAAATCATAATGAGGATGACTCTGTTTTAATGGCATAAAAACTATCACTGTTTCGATCATAAGTGAGTTTGACAAATGAAAACCAAACGCAGATGTATGGTATAATTTTATAATGATGGCCAAAATTTGTCAAAGGGGCAACAAGTATGGGACTGTGTTTTATGAACTGGAAAATAGGGACATCATGACAGTAACCATAGTGATACAAATGACCATGACAGTGGCAATATTATGGTGATGGCAGCAGTGATATGGTGATGGAGGCTTTATACTAGTCAACATGAAACTGTGCAAAAACATGAAAGGGCATGATAGCAATGATAAAATGATAACTGAGGGCGTGAGGATCATGTACATAACGTGCCAAGGCATGAGTACATTTACCATTCAAGAGTTTTCAAACTTTTCACAAAACTGTCCATATATTTCCAAAAACCCTTGAGGAATTATTTTGCATGTGAATGTAGGGTTTATATATTCTTCTCCAAACATGGCCTCTTTCCCAACATCAAATTCATCACAAGCATGATAAAAAACTACTGAGCAATGATAAAAACCTGTTTGCAATTTGTTGGAGTCGATTTGAATCAAAACTGGGCGCAAAACACAAATTTCTGGGCTCTGTTGCTAAGTGGGTAGCGCCCCTGCCCAATGGGTAGCGCGCACCAAGTGGGTAGCGCCCGTTCAATTTAACACAGGCCGTGGCGCTCAAGTGGGTAGCGCGCCCCAAGTGGGTAGCGCGCACCTCAAGTGGGTAGCGCCCACCTCCAAACGTTGTCAACAATTCTGTAAATTTTCTTCGGCCTTCAAAAACTCGATTTCGACCTCTGCCTTGCGGATTTCTTACAAATGAGTTTGTTTGTCATGTTTTATACATGAAGAAAATATCTCATGCAATCATATTTGATTTCAAATGTGTTTGATAACCCACTCTCATAATGTTTCTGCATTTTGACATTTGGTTATTTAATACAATGTTTCTCCTTTGGCTTTTCTGAATTTTGGACTGAAAATGCTTGTTGTCTTTTGCAGGGATGCGGCACTGTGGCTTTGGAAAAGATCAGAGGCTTGCACTGAAGCTTTCTGATAATTAAATTAAATACAATTATTACAAAAATGAAATTAGACAATTTCTAGTTCCAAAACAGAGTTTTGGACTAGAAATGTCTTCAAATGCTTTTGATGATAAAAATGTGAAATCAAAACTTGCAAAACCAACCTCATGGCCTACGGGCTTTATGACATGTATGCAAAAGACTCGAAAACCCTAGACTCTAGGACTAAAGACTCTTTTTAACGAAACTGGCATTTTAATGATCATGAATGAAATGATGATGAATTTTAGTAATTTTTGAGGAATTTTTAAATAGCCCTGCAGGTACAAGCATGAGGAAACACATGACAACCGGACCCCCTTGTCAGTCAGTGAAATGTTCCTACGAAATGCAACGAAGTGGAACAAGCGAGACACCTAAGAATGAATATGAAAAAAGCGAAATGATCTCTGACGGAGGGCTGTAAGGACCGACTCTAACATTGGCTCCAATGGGGATGGTGGCTCCATGGAGATGCCAAGAACGGCAGATCTCTGGGGGAGTCAGACAGTGCCTTCATCCATTGGGCGATGGAGTCATTATTGCAACAAATAAAACAAAATTTTTGAAACATTTATTGACTACAAACTTGACTGAAAAGCGACTGAAACTTGACCAAAACTGACTCGATTCTAAAACTGAAAAGACTGATAAGACTGACTTGACAAACTTCAAACGAACCAACCTCCATCTCCAGAATTATAGCCTTCGCTCCGGGCCCCAGACTGAAGATGAGAGATCAGTACACACTTGCAATAAAATAGAAGTAAAACGATATATACAATGATGATGAAATCAGCAGAAAATACTCAGAAGTGATATCGCTTCAGCAACCGACCATTTATCGGTCCTCCAGGATAATCATCTCCATTCATTTCCTTGAGAAGAAAGGCATTTTGACCATGATACGCTGCAATCTTAAAAGGACCCTTCCATAGGTTTTCAAATTTACCATGCTTTCCCTTATCTTCATTCCGAGCATCCCATTTCAAAACCACCTCATCCAACTGAAACTTATCTGCATTTGCCTTTCTGTCGTAGATCTTCTTTATGCGCTCCTGCAACTTGAAATTATTTTGAAATACCTCCTCCCGTGTCTGTTGTAAATGAATCATCTGATTAATCCTCCGCTGCATGGGATCTTCCTCACTACCAGCTTCCTGAAGCAATTTGACCACCGGGACAGCAAGTGAAGTAGGAAAAACCGTGTCTATTCCATACACCAACTCGAAAGGAGACATGCCAATAGACTTTTTCTGACTTACCCTATCAGCCCACAGTGCATTCACTAACTTCTTGTGCCAGCCCTTTTTGTTAATTTCCAGCAATTTCTTAATGATATTCACCAGGGATTTATTTGAAGATTCCGCCAGGCCATTCCCTTGTGGATGATAGGCAGTCGAATGTCCCAAGCTGATATTATACTTATAGAAAAATTCAACCTTCCTATTAGACTTGAAGGCTGCTGCATTATCTGTGATTATTTTACTAGGACACCCAAAACGTGACAGAATATTGTTTTCAAGAAAAGAGATAATTACCGCATCCGTGGCCTGTCGAGTGGGAATCGCCTTGATCCATTTTGTGAAGTAGTCCGTAGCTGTCAATATCCATCTATGCTGTCCGGAAGATGCTGGGTGGATTTCCCCTATAAAATCCAATCCCCACTGCTGGAATGGTGCACTAACTTCGATTGGTTTGAGAGGCAAAGGCTGTAGTTTCTGCTTCCCTTCGAAAATTTGACACTCATGACAATTTTTAACAGCCTTAAATACATCAGAAAACAAAGAAGGCCAATAATAACCTACCCTTAGAATCTTATTCGCTGTGGTCTTCCAAAACAAATGGCCTCCGCAGTCACCTTTGTGAAAGTCCTCCAAAACTTTTTGAGCTTCCTCCTCTACCAAACAATTCAACAACACTCCCCCAGGGTCTTTCCAATACAATGCAGAATTCAGAATGCAAAATTTTGCGGCTCTCAACTTCAATGTTCTACTCTTATTTCTAGGCGTCCCGGGAGGTGGAGACAAATTCTGAAGCACGTATAAAATGTCAGCATACCAAGGGGAAGAAACAAAAATATCAGATACCTAAACTGACGTACTTTCCTCATCTTCATCGGACATGGCAGCGATCAAATTTATATCTAGAGCATGCAGATTTGTTTCAGCCATGAGCTTGGCGAGTCCTTGTCCTTTAATCAGCTTGGTCGGTTTAATCTCCACATCGTATTCTAACAACGCAGCGATCCACTTACCCCGTCTTCCCTCTAGATCTGCCTGTACCAAAACATCTTTAACCATTGCGTTAGGAACGTAAGCTATAATGTGGGAATGCAGTATATACACGTGGAAATATTTCAAGGCCTTTACAAGCGCAAGTGCTTGTTTCTCAATAATGTTGTATTTCAATGCTCCGTCCCTTATAATCCGACTGAAAAAAGCAATGGGCTTCTCAACTCCATCCCTTTTTTGCATTAAAACAGCTGCCAATGTGTGCTCAGAAGCAAAGGAAAACAAAATGAAGTCCTGTGTGTAGTCCGGGCTGATTAAAATAGGGGCTGAGGAAAGAGCTAACTTTACCAAATTGAATGATTTCACCGCTTCTTCTGTCCACTTTACCTGACTTTCCTTTTTCAGCATGTTCGTGATTTCTCTAAGATGCTCTGCAAGATTTGGAATGAAACGACGCAGAAAAATCATTTTACCATTAAATGATTGTATTTCTTTCTTGTTCCGAGGCTGTTCAATCTGTTGTATGGCTTCAACACGTGCAGGGTCAACTCGAATGCCATCTTTCGATATGATGTGGCCAAGGAGCTTTCCTTCATCCATGGCAAAAAGACTCTTCTTCAGATTCAGCGAAATGCCATATTTTCTGCACTTCTAGAAAACAATTTTCAAATGATATAAATGTTCCTCCTCAGAATTTGAAAACACAGTTAAATCATCAAGGTAAACAACCAAAAATACATCTTTCTCGTTGGCAAAAGCCATGTCCATTGCACGCTGAAAGGTGGCGCCTGCATTCTTCAAACCAAACGGCATTTTTGCATAATGAAACGTTCCCCAAGGAGTGGTGAATGCAGTCTTATCACGATCATCTTCATGCACTAAAATCTGATTATAACCTGAGTATCCGTCGAGTAGTGACATCCTTGATGCTCCAACTACTCGCTGCAATATATGATCCATTTTTGGCAGCGGATAATTGTCTTTTAATGATACCTTATTCAAATTTCTAAAATCGATACATAAACGGATCTCACCTGTTTTCTTTCTCACGGGCACCAAATTTGATATCCAATCTGAAAATTGGATAGGCACAATAATTCCTGACTTATACAACCTGTTTACCTCTTTTTCGATCGATGGTAGCAGCTTTGGATTGATTCTCCTCAACTTTTGACGGAAAGGCTTCTGATTTGGTTTGATGGGGATAGTATGCTGAATGATGTTAGTGTCATATGTTTTTAGATCTGAGTAATCCCACTCAAAAGCATCAGAAAATGAAGACAACAATTTCACATACTCTGCCTTTACCTTTGGTGACAATGACTTTGATAACTAAACCATCTTAGGATTCTCAGTTGTCCCAATATTTACCTCTTCTACCCCTTTCTCGGTTGGCCTCAATGTCGGTTTGCGGGCTACATCGTCTTGATCAAACAATTCTTCCAAAGGAATCAATCCCTTAGGAATGATGTTATCCTTAAGTTGCAGCACTTCCATTTGGTTTATTTGTATGTCATCATTACCATCATCATTTTCTGTATCTATGGAGGTGTCTTTAAACTTACCCTTATTCTGCAGAAATTCACTAATCTCCTCATCATCCTGAAAGACTTGCCAACATCGCTGATTGTCTGGAATGGTGGGGCGGTGTTTCACATGAACCTCAAATTTGCTGCTGGAATTCATTGGAATTTTAAGATTGCTTGTTGCCTTAGCAAGACCATCAACAACATCATTTTGTATGCGAGGCACACATGTCAAGGTATGATCAGAAAATAATTTCAGAATGTCTAAAACTGCATTACGGTAAGCCCTCATGCGAGGATGCTTGGCCTGAAACTCACCTTTAACCTGCTTTATCACCAATTCTGAATCACCATACACTGCAATATTTTTCTCTTTCAGCTTCTTAAGAATCTTAAGGCCAGCAATTAGAGCCTCATATTCCGCTTCATTATTAGAACAGTCAAATGCAAGCTTGTAGGAACACACTCTAACATTGCTTGGAACCTTATCCGGAGCGGAAAATGGACTATGAATCCAAACACCAATTCCAGCACCGTCACTGCCCACTGCGCCATCAAAATCCATGGTCCAAAGACCATCTTTATCGTCCTCTAGATGCTGAAATTGCGTCAGCTCTGTTTTTTCTGTTTGCTGCCCATTGTCTTTAGCTGATTGCTCCATAGTAGCTTGTTTTTCTCTTCTTTCTTTTTGCAGAACTTCTCTAAAATTCTCAGTGATTTCTGGTATATCTTCCGCCTGAACTAATTGACTATCTATATCATTAAAACTATTAGCAAATAAAAAAAACGATTCTAAGTCGGTATGTACATAATTTACAGGATGATTGATAGGCTTCTCCTTGCTAGTTATCATGTATTTCATCTTCTACTCTCGATATAACTTTCTCGTTTGACCGAAGACTGGAATTGTAGCATAAGAGAAATCTAACTGAAGTGTACCTTTCAACTTTGCCCCCAAGATCTTGAAAGGAGCATACCAAATCACGGAGGAATGTCCGCCACCACCACATCCATTAAGACATTCTTTGCTGGAATTTGATCTAAACTTACAACCAAATCTTTGATGAGTCCTATACACCTCACACGGCTGGAATCAAATGAATACAAATCATGATATTTTCTTGTAATTTCTAGTCCCAACTTTTCCATGATCGCCTTTGGCATCAAATTGTGCGAAGCACCCGAATCAAACATGGCATTGTGCAAAACATATTCATGCAACCTCAAACTGATATAAAAGGGAGGAACATCACTGTCAGGGGACTCACCATCTAATGCAGGCCCGAAAATTAATTCTGGCTGATCATCCTCAACATTTACCGTGTCGAACATTGGATCAAAGTTCAGAATTTTGGAGACTTGACCGCGGTAGCTACTGTTCTTCATGATCTCTGTCAAAGGAATAGATATTTTTAATTTGGAAATTTCATTTTCCAAACTAAAAGTTGAAACTTTCTCAACCTCTTTGACCGGAACTTCCTTCTTTTCAGCCTTGTCTTTCACTATGTTTGGCTGATTTACCTTTTCTGCTGATGATACTTTACTAGCTGCGGGATCAATTGTCTCTTTTCCTTTCTTCTGTGGTATCGATGAATCTGCCTTTGGTGCTGAAGCTTCTTTTCGTTTCTGAATTGGATTTATGGGCACATCTCGGTTTCTCAATGAGTATTGCTTCTGTTGAGCGGACAAAGCATTCAAATATCCTCTTTGGTAATCATCTGACTCTTCCTCTAATTGCGCATCATTTGCTAAAATGAAGTCTTCATCTTTCTGTGCAGCTGAACTTTCTCCATATTCTTCATCCTCAGTAATATAAATAGGCAAATCGTCGGGAGTGAAGAAATGATTTTGCTCACCTGCTACATCATCATCATCGTCTGAATCTTGACTCACAAAATTCTGCAAAAGAGGTGTCTTGATCTGCTGTTGGGCTGCCGGCTCTTGTGGTCTTTGTTCACGCTGCTTTATTCTGAACTGTGGCTGCTGCTGGCCACGATAGTTTGGATTCCGAATCTGCGTTTCTGGTTTGTCAAGTGTCATCCTTTTGAACATTTTTTCCATCTCACGAAGCAAGTGCTGTTTGGATGTAGATGTGGAAGGCTCTTCCTTTATAGTCACTCTTTTCTCTGCTTTCAACCGTGCTCTCTTATCGTTCAGATTCGCCTCAACACTAACGGCAATCTTCTGCATATCTTCTAAGGTAGGCGGATCTCTGTCACATAGCGAATAAGCCATCTCCGGATCAAAACCATTCGGGAATTTGAGAAGAGCTGACTTTTTAGACGGTCTTAAGTCATCTGGGATTGCATTATATACTGTATTGAATCTGATAATATAATCCTGAACGGACTCACCAGGATTACGCTTGATATTTGTATACTCTGAAGTGATCTGCAACGGATCTTTTTTCATCTCCCATCGATCTAAAAATTGTGTCTGAAGGTCTTGCAATGTATTGATACTTCTGGCCTATAGAGCTCTGAACCATTTACGAACCTCTCCTCCAAAAGTCTGGGCAAACAATCTCATTGAAACATTTTCTGCATCAATTTCATGCAGGTCCAAAAAGTCTGTCATCCGGACAATATGCTGCTGAGCTGATATACTCTGTGGTGTACCATCAAATATGGGAATCTTTCTCTGGTAATCAGCAGGCATAGCATCTAAATTGGCTGGCAAAACAAGAGGTGAAAATCTGGCTGCCATGACTCTTGGCGGATTGATAATCTGTTGTCTAGGAGAAACAGGAGGACTAGGAGCAGTAGGTGAACGAGGTGTATGCGGTGGAGACGGAGGAGAAACTACTACTGATTGCTGATCAGAAAACTCAGGCTGAACGGGAATGGTAGGGATAAAGGAAGGTTCAGTGGGAATCCGTGAACTAGATGCAACTTCATATGGTCCAAGAGTTTGTGAAGCAGATTCAGTGAATTCGGGAGTGTTGGTAGCCACAATGGAATCTTGCAACTGTCTGTCCAAGTGATATGAAACAAATCTGTATTGCAAATCTTCAAAAAACAATGGATCCAGAACTAATCTTGATAACTCAGTTTCAGAAAAATTTACAAATAAGGATGTTTCAAATCATGCATCAAAAGGAATTTCGTCAACATATATAATTTTCACAGGACAGGATGCAGATCTAGAAAGCGATCTGGAACTTCCAAAACTCACTTGACTTTCTCTTTCAGAACTTTCTTGACTTCCTTGTCTTCTAAGGATCCTAGGAATCAGATTTGGATTTTCAAATATTGTTGGTGGATCAGGGTCAGGATTTGACCTAGTATTCCTTCTTGAAGCCAGTGTATTAATTGTCTCGGCATAAATTTCAAGGAACACAATCAATTATCTTCAGCCTTTCGACTTCTAGACTCAATCATCCAAAGGTCTAGAATGAACAAGTATACTGGGGTAATTTTCAAATCAAGTGTTGCATTCACAAGCTTACCGGAGATCGACTGAAGCAGCGTTTATCTACTTCGCTGATGCATAGCAAAAGCGTTTCGAAAGCTACCTGGCGTGACTTCAGACTCCGTCTAAGACTTATGATACAAACACATCAACAAGCAAACCATTGAGATTTTTTATTCCCCGGTATGGTCGCCACTATGTTAGCGCTCAAATCTACCCTAGGCTGAAATAAGGTAAAACTCAAGGCTACATCAAACCACGCTCAGCCTCGTAGCTAGCCCTACGAGGACAGGAGAGGGCTCTCTCCGGGTCTATCTCGGCAAAGGATCTTCAAAGGGGATGAGATGACTTATAATGAAAAATGAATACTGATTTTAGGCTAGTAAAGAGACAGGAATGTTTGATTTTGATTTTTTGGGTTTTCGTTGGAGAAATGGGAAAAAACAATTTTGGGTTCGGGGATAAGGTCAGATCTTTGCAGATTTCGAGTTGGGGAAAGGTAGGCAAAAGTCTTAATGCTTTTGATTTGGATATATGGATGGATCAGAACGAAAGGGAGCTGAAAAGGGCAAGGATGAACATGGATCCTTCTCAAACAGGCGAAAACATGTAAAATTAAATGAATTCAAAGGCAGAGCACTGTGAACAATGGATTCAACCTCATCTACTCATTCATTTAATTTAAGAAGCATAAGTGAGAAATGGCATAAATTAAACATGAAGGAACTTATAATAAACTGAGAGAAAACACCATTAAGAACAGAAAGCCACAAGAATCCCAACAGGTGCCGCAAAACCTCTGGTCTTTCCTTAGCCAAAATATGAAAAATATGTACAATGTGTGCTAAAGTTTCCCAAGAGTCCAACCTCTAGAATGTCTCAGAAATTACAATATATAGATCACGCTAACCCCTTCCCACACTTCTAGGGGTCGAAATCCTCCTTCTAGGAGTAGTTCCAAAAAATTCTAATCAAGGAGCTAAAATCTAGGCAGCTAACAACTTGCCTCTAAAAGAGTGGAAACTGATTCATTTACATGATTTTCACTTTTTTGAGAGTGAATCTTCTAGAATAGGTAAAAATGAGCCAAAGTTACATGTCAACCATCAATTTACATCATGAAAACCCAAAAATTTCATCCACAAGAAAAATTGGTCCCAACTGACCGAAATTCTGAGCTGGAAGTTGAAAATTCAGCCAAAAATTTAAGTGGGTAGCGCCCCTGAGCTGAGTGGGTAGCGTGCCTTTCAGCCTGATTTTGAGGCACTTACCGGAATCCAAATTGAGCTCATGATAGCTCGTTGGAAAGCTCTGGATGTTGGCTATCCAACCCAAGTGTAATTTTTCAATTTGGAGCTCATTTTCCCCTCCAAAACTTCATTCTCCCAGAAGTACTTCCTGCTGGTGCAAAAGGTGGCAGCAAGGTGGTTTTCATGGTGTTTTTGAGCTTTTTGACCATCCAGAATTTGATGAAATGCTTCGGAAATGCCTGAGGATGCATAAATTACCATGAAAAATCCAAAAATGCAAAAATTTCCTTCAACAAGTGTCCCAAAAAAAAGTGAGCATATGGGCGCGCTACCCGCTTAACTGAAAAACCTGTTTTTAGACCAAAATATTTCGAAATCACGAAAATTTCTCCGAATTTGCTCAAATTCAGAGCGAAGATCCTACATCATGTATCATGCCTAGCCAACGAAGCCTCAGCCAAAATCCGGAGTGGATCAGGCCTTTTCCGCCGTTTTAGTGCTTCTCTCAACCTCCTCTTCAGAATCTTCATTCTCGCTTTGCAGACATGCATGCGAGCCCAATAATGGCCTTTCATGTGACGAAGCATGTCTTTCTCTCTGTTAGCCTTTGCCAACAACTTCTCCAGATGAATGTTAACATGCGTGAGTTCAGTATCTCGCTCAACTGGTGTCATATCACCTGGTCTCTTCCGGGCTAATTGTCGATCCTCACGGATTCGACGCAGCTCATAAAGTGTGTGCTCATCCTCTAGCTGTTTGTTGCGTTGCTCCAGATATTTTATCACCCAATGAGATTTTTGCAACTTATCTTTCAGTGTGTCATTCTCGGCCCTTTGCTCCTGGATGATCTCCCTCAGTTTCGAGCTAGGAGAGCTCGCATCAACATCAATGATTGTGAAATCTGTATCCCGGCCTCTTGATGGGCCCTCATCATGCATGGGCTTCTTGCCCCTATCCTGGATCTGTACCTGTGCTGAAGAAGAAGGCGAGACCCCTTCCACATCATGTGGAGATAATACTCGCTCTGCTGATGAAGTCGGCAAGACCCCTTCCACCTCACGTGGAGATAATACTCGCCGTGTAGCTGCAAATAAGGCCCTGTGGCCTTGCTGATATGTCAGAACCAATGGAGCGCTGATGTGCTCAACCTCAGGAATGTCCGGCTGGTGTGAAGGCTCTCCCGCATCATGAACTACCTCGGGAGGCGGCTGTGACGCTGTGAAAAAGTCACGGGAGATGAAATCCTCCCAAGTGATGCCCTGCTGTGCCAACTGATGTAACACTATGATCTTGATCAAGGCGTAATGATATATACTTCTATGCTGCTGTGCTGGGCTCTTCTTCTGTACAAAAATCACCATCCTCTCTATGTTGCGATACATAAAATACGGAATGTTCATCATACGTACCCTTGTGAAGTGCATCAACAAACGAACATGGTACGCAAAGAGACGTGTGAATCTGCCCTCGCAACTGAAATACCGAATGATGAGTTTCATCAGCGGTGCAAACTCATCCCTCAGGAATCTGAAAGGAAAAACTCTGCCCAAGTGCCTCATATACCTAGGTTTGATGTATGGCTCATAGTGGAATTTCTCTAACTGCTGACGTTTGTTCCATTCCTCTCCTAAATTTGGTATGCCAGTGGCCTGAGCAATAGTCATTGGTGACAGAATGAAATCTACTCCAGCGAGATTTACACGGCCATTACGTAAATGTAGAACAAACAGGCGAGCTAGTTCACGATGAAGCTGGGTTTGTGAAATCATTTCACAAAATTGAAAACATGACTGAACCCGAAAACAATCCATTACAAGCGGACATGCCTGCAATTGAGCCAAAGAAGTAGGCTCCTCCCTGAGATGTTTACCACCTTTGCCACCTCTGTGAGGCCTCCGTGGCACATTACCCTATGTTGTGGAATCATTATCTGACTCCTACTCATAAACTGACTCTGTCTATGACATGGCTTTGAACAAGATATTTGTAATATGGATGCTGATATAAGTGCAGTGAAAGCAAAGTTTTAATGTATGTTCAAAACCAATAGATATCACCCATGTACCCAAGTATCACAGGAAAACAAAATCATAATGAGGATGACTCTGTTTTAATGGCATAAAAACTATCACTGTTTCGATCATAAGTGAGTTTGAAAAATGAAAACCAAATGCAGATGTATGGTATAATTTTATAATGATGGCCAAAATTTGTCAAAGGGGCAACAAGTATGGGACTGTGTTTTATGAACTGGAGAATAGGGACATCATGACAGTAACCATAGTGATACAAATGACCATGACAGAGGCAATATTATGGTGATGGCAGCAGTGATATGGTGATGGAGGCTTTATACTAGTCAACATGAAACTGTGCAAAAACATGAAAGGGCATGATAGCAATGATAAAATGATAACTGAGGGCGTGAGGATCATGTACATAACATGCCAAGGCATGAGCACATTTACCATTCAAGAGTTTTCAAACTTTTCACAAAACTGTCCATATATTTCCAAAAACCCTTGAGGAATTATTTTGCATGTGAATTTAGGGTTTATATATTCTTCTCCAAACATGGCCTCTTTCCCAACATCAAATTCATCACAAGCATGATAAAAATCTACTGAGCAATGATAAAAACCTGTTTGCAATTTGCTGGAGTCGATTTGAATCAAAACTGGGCGCAAAACACAAATTTCTGGGCTCTGTTGCTAAGTGGGTAGCGCCCCTGCCCAATGGGTAGCGCGCACCAAGTGGGTAGCACCCGTTCAATTTAACACAGGCCGTGGCGCTCAAGTGGGTAGCGAGCCCCAAGTGGGTAGCGCCCACCTCCAAACGCTGTCAACAATTCTGCAAATTGTCTTCGGCCTTCAAAAACTCGATTTCGACCTCTGCCTTGCGGATTTCTTACAAATGAGTTTGTTTGTCATGTTTTATACATGAAGAAAATATCTCATGCAATCAGATTTGATTTCAAATGTGTTTGATAACCCACTCTCATAATGTTTCTGCATTTTGACATTTGGCTATTTAATACAATGTTTCTCCTTTGGCTTTTCTGAATTTTGGACTGAAAATTCTTGTTGTCTTTTGCAGGGATGCGGCACTGTGGCTTTGGAGAAGATCAGAGGCTTGCACTGAAGCTTTCTGATAATTAAATAAATACAATTATTACAAAAATGAAATTAGACAATTTCTAGTTCCAAAACAGAGTTTTGGACTAGAAATGTCTTCAAATGCTTTTGATGATAAAAATGTGAAATCAAAACTTGCGAAACCAACCTCATGGCCTGCGGGCTTTATGACATGTATGCAAAAGACTCGACAACCCTAGACTCTAGGACTAAAGACTCTTTTTAACGAAACTGACATTTTAATGATCATGAATGAAATGACGATGAATTTTAGTAATTTTTGAGGAATTTTTAAATAGCCCTGCAGGTACAAGCATGAGGAAACACATGACAACCAGACCCCCTCGTCAGTCAGTGACATGCTCCTAGCGAAATGCAATGAAGTGGAACAAGCGAGACACCTAAGAATGAATATGCAAAAAGTGAAATGATCTCTGACGGAGGGCTGTAAGGACCGACTCTAACAGGAACCAGTCCTTATGAATTAGTCTATGGCATTGAGGTTGTATTTCCTTCATCTTTAGGAGTTCCTGTAATGAAATTATTTCAAGAAGCTCAGGTTGAACCTAATGATATTCAAAGGAGAATAAACCAGACTATCAATTTGCAGCAGACCAGAGAGGAAGTATATCAGAGATCCCAAGTATTGCAGGAGAAACTAAAGAAGATATTTGATAAAAGGACCAAGGCAGAAGATTTCCAAATTGGAAACAAAGTTTTAAGATGGGATTCCAGAAGAGAGGATAAGGGAAAACATGGGAAGTTTGACTTCCTATGGAAAGGACCTTATATTATCCATGCTTTGCAAGGAAACAATACATATTTTCTGAAAAAATTAGACGGTACAGAAACTGAAAATGGGCCAATTAATGGTCGAATGTTGAAACATTACTTTGATCCTATTTATTAGGATATTCTGATTTTTAACATGTACATATTATATCCTTTGTAATGTCACAGTTTGAGTGGATGGTAACTTGTTGGAGTTGAAGCCCTAGGAGAAGGCCCTAAGCTTCAAATGTATCACTGTCATACATACAATAAAGCAACAAGCAGAAGAATATTCCATAGTTCAGTCAAAATTATTCTGAAGACAACTGACCTGCTGTTCTTGACTTTTCACCAGGAAAAGCCATCCCCAAGTGGAGCCAGTGTTAGACTCCTATACCAATAGGTGTCATATATCATGATTGACTTGATGGGCTATGTAATATGTTCATACCTCTCCTTGTTGCAAAGGTTTTCCATATTGTAGAAAAAAAATAAGGTCAAAAAATGAAAGAAAATGAACCCCACCAAAAGAAAGGCCAAGAAAGTGCTCAATTCTAAGTGCCACTACTTTTTACTCTTATGTAAATAAAAAAATTGTGTGCAACTTGTATCTTATGCCACAATTTATGAACAGTCAAACAGTTTAAGCTTGGCTAGTTCATCTTTCAATTTTATGTTTTAGATAGAGAATAAAATCTGACCAAACTGTTTAATCTTGGCAGATAAGTAGATAGGTAGAGTAAATAAAAGGTGCTCAACAGTTTAATCTGAGCCCCTGGATGTAATAAGGTTAGAATTAGATATATTTCTACATGTAAAAGAAAAAATGTGATAAGGGTTTTCCAGTCTAAGTGCACCCTAACAAAGAAGAAAAAATGGTGGGGTAAAGTAGGTAGGGTAGGTAGATGTTGTTGCAGAATTACATGTGATGGATGATGACTCTAGATGTGTTAAATCTTTACTTTTATCACAAGTGCAAAGGCAGACACTACACTGGAAGAATTTCAAGCAAAGCAAAGTCAAATTATTAACTTCCTTTCTCATTTTTCCCTAAAAATTTCACTAATTTCCCCTAAGTACTAAGGCATTTGAAAATTAGAGGGGCTCAAGGCATTTCCTTGACTTTTGGAGGGACCGGACCCTCGGCCCAATAATTGGAAAAGCCTAAGTACTTAAAAAAATTCATAAATCATTCATTCACTTCCACAAGACAATCTTTTCCTAAGTAAAATCCTATTTTACTTAGGGAAATTTCACAATATTTCATAAAAACCCTTTTCATTCAAGCATAAGTTAATTACATAAACCTAATGTTTTTATACTTAGCACTTTTATTCCATTTTCATATTAATTTCTAACTTTATTATTTAATTCCCTATACGACTCAACCCTTTCTCGTATTATTTTAATTAATAAAATTCCCAAATTATTATTATCCCGCCCCTTTGGTTGAAAAATAACCATATAAGTGTGTTAATTGTGATTAATTGGTTGAATTTATGTTTAATTCAAAACCCGACACCTCGCCATATAGAAAGGGATTAATTAACCCTCATGGTTAATTAAAAACCTATTCCACCAATCAAATCTTCCCCAATGTGGTTAAATTATGTTTGATTGCATTGGGCCCGCTCTTTATCTTTCAGTCATCTCCCTTTCCTGACAACCGTTCGATCAACCAGTCTGTGATCTACGGTTGTCATCCATATCGCTGCGCTTCCCCGTCCAAACGATAACACGCGATTGCTAAGCGGTTTTATGAACAGTTCCGTGCCACGTATCATGTATTGTATGGAATCGCTCGCCCTCCGCTAAAAACTACCCATCCCCGAAAGCGGAGTGATGTATACCGCTTACCTGTTACCTCCCATGTCAAAACAACCGTACTTGCTGACATCATCCACTTAAAAAAATAAAAAACCCACCAACCTTTGACTTTGTGAATAAAACAAATGAACCCGCGTCATTTTCACTATCCCGTGCAGTGACCAGTGTCCCATGCAGAAAATTCCAAAACCAACTGTCGAAGACTTTCAACCACCACCTTGCTAAAGAAATTGCAGTCGAACAATCCAGAATTCATCTGCCATTGCGTGCACCTGTTTTCATCACTGTTTATTTCCCAGAAAACAGGTATTTACCCAAATTCCCGCTTAAATTTGCAAAATCTTGGTTTTTTCTTTAATTACATAGAAAAAGACTGAAACAGAGTTTAAGTTGGTCTCTATTTTATTCCTAGAATTCCCAGATTTTTAATTATACTCCCAAACATGTAATTTGATCCGGATTTATGCAGGAACGCAACAGAATAAACATATAACCATAAATACAGAGATGCATCGGAAATAACACTTCATTTCATTAATATCAAAGAACTGAAATTTGCTTATAGACAGAATGGAAATAAAACTAGCTAGGGCGCTGGTAGCTATCTCTGAGGAGAGATGAGGCGGCTACAGGCCTCTGAACTGAGTTACAATGAGGCTCGAGGGCTTATTTATTATTGAGAAACAATGGATAACCCTAAACATCGAAAAATCTAACCCTAGGAGATGAAGCACCAAAACTATGGGCCCCGTTTGGGTAAATTGGTGTTTGAACTTCCCAGGGATGTAACTTTGGCATACTATCTCCGGTTGACACACATGATACATCATTAGAAATCTCTATTTGAGGAATACAACTTTCGCCACGAATATAATTCTGAAACGTAATTATATTTTTTGGAGGCGTGATGCCCAAAAAATGTCGTTTAGGGCCTAAAAACAGCTTCGGAAGTTCAGGACCCGAAAAACTGCTAAAAATAGTAAGTTATGCTGAAACTAAAAAAGTGAAAGAGACAATGGTGGGGGCCCAAGTGGAATAGGTGAGTGGCCACCAATATCCACCTGGATCATTCCTCCCCCTTAGGAAGCAATGGTCCCCATTGCGTAAGTTCCTCCATGAGATGAGGAAATTTCTACTAAACTTGGTCCCTGGTGAACCACTTTCCTTGGTGCAGGAGTTGGCCAGCTTTGACAGCCGTCTGATTGGATCTTGTTGTGAGAGTGTTCTTATTTGCATGTCCATGATACAATCTGTGGTGGCACCGCTCCATGCGATGCAGGTTTAGCTTTCTGGTGGTGTGGGTTGTTGCAGTAATAGGGTGACCGGTAGAGGTGGGAAGTAAGGAAGAAGGTGATCCACATTGAAGAATGGGTGCAGACCAAGGAATGGTGGAATACTGAGCTTGAAGGCATTGTTTCCTACAACCTTGGTGATGGTGTAAGGCCTATATTGGAGCGGGCGAAGCTTGCAGTGGGGTCCAGTGAGGCACTCCTTCCGCAAATGTAGCCATACTTTGTCATGGCCCAGGTTGTGTGGCACCCGGTGTTGATCATGCGCCGACGCAGCCTTACCGCATTGGCTCTGTCAATATATCATGGACTTTGTTGGCGGATGTGTTGAATCGCTCAATGAAGCCAAATGCTTTGTCAACCCGGCCCAGGACATGAGCTGAATCGGCTTTGGCGGTGCAAATGGCATGGCTATGTCGATGGGACATAGTGGGTGAAGTGGGTGGAATCCAAGCCCACATATAAGGGGCTATGGCCAATTGAGCGTAGACGGCTATTTATAACTATGTTGAAAGAAGGGAGGCTCTACGTCCCATATACTATTTTGCTTTGAATTGTACATGCACGGAATGTACAATCATTACGTTGATGACCTACAATAAGCCATCGTTTGGGGATGGAAAGTGTACTCAGTGAGCTTGTGTCCAACATTGACCAGAGGCTGGACCAAAATGTGCTAAGGAACCTACTATCTCGATCTGATATGATAGACTGTGGGATCCCAAAGTGCACCCATACTCGTTCAAAGAAGAGTTTAGCAGTAGCTTCTGCTGTGATATTCTTCTTACAGGGCGCCATAATGGCCATCTTCGAGAATCTGTCAACGACCACGAAAACACAGTCATTTCCATTCTTAGTAGAGGGCAGGCCCGACATGTAATCCATGGAGATGGATTCCCAAGGTCGACTAGGGGTAGGTAGTGGAGTATATAGGCCTTGCTTCTTGATGGTCGGTTTGGCAATGGCACAAGCAGTGCAGGATCTGATGTGCTTATTGACATCCTTTCGAAAGTTCGGCCAATAGAAATACTTTTGTAGTATTGCTACTGTTTTCTCGACCCCGAAATGGCCAGCGACTCGACTGTAGTGTGCTTCCCATATCCTCTTGGCATGCTCACTTGAAGGAACACAAAGGTGTCCCAGGTGACATAAAATTGCATCTTGGAGGTGAAAATTTGGAACTTGTACTTGCCCCGAGAGTGCCTTGTAAGTGTGTGCGAATTACGGGTCACTCTCATAGAGAAGCGGCCAATCAAAAGTCTCGTGCCCACAGAGTTGAGAACAGTGGTTATGTCCATGATCGGTGGTTGGTTGAGGAAGTTGCAACATTATTGGTGATATCCTTCTTGTAATTGAAGTTCAAATGAAACTGTTGCATATATGGGGACCACTTATGATGGCAATCATTCTGCAACTTCCCTTATGTCTGTATGAACTGTAGGGGTCGGTGGTCTATGTGGATGATTGTTTCCTTCCCCAAAATGTAATGCTTCCATTGTTGAAAAGCCTGCACAATGGAATACATTTCTTATTAATAAGTGGGATACTTGCAGACTGTGTCGGAAAATGTCTCACAATGATATGCCACTGGATGCCCCTGTTGAGTAAGAACTGCCCCAAATTATAGCATAGTGAGAGGCATCTGTCTTGATCTCAAATGGTTGTTGCAAGTATGGTAATGTGAGCACTAGGGCAGAACATAGGCAATGTTTCAATTCTATGAACGCCTTACTTTGAGATTCTGACCAAAAGAATTTTTCTTTCGTTCCTCCCTCGGTGACTTGACTCAAGGGCCAAGTGATATGAGAGAATCCAAACACGAACCTGTGGTAGAAATTTGCAAGACCCAGAAAAATGTGAAGCTCTGTTAGAGTGGTTGGGGCTGGGCAATCCCGAATGACTTGGATCTTGGTTGGATCCACATGCACCCCCATTTCATCAATAATGTATCCCAGATACTGCACTTGGGTCATGCCAAAAGTGCACTTTTCCAAATTGGCACAAAACTTGTGTTCCCGCAGTGTTTGGAGGACTTGTTGGATGTGGTGAAGGTGCCCTTCCCAAGTCTTTCTGAAGATCAGAATTTCATCCAAGTACACCACTACAAATGAATTGGTGAATGGCCGCAAGATGTCGTCCATCATCCTCATGAAGGTTGTCGGGGCATTCGTTAACCCAAAAGGCATGACTAGCCATTCAAAAAGGCCTTCTTTGGCTTTGAAGGCAGTATTCCACACATCAGAGGGTTCAATTGGTACCTGGTGATACCCAGACTTCAGGTCAATCTTACTGAAATATTTTGCACCTTGGAGTTGGTCCAGAAGGTCATCAATCCATGGGATTGGGTACCTATTCCGAACAGTGATCTTGTTCAGCGCCCGATAGTCAATACAGAGTCTCCACGTCCCATCCTTTTTCTGTACCAACACGATCGGACTCCCACAGGGTGATGAACTTGGTCTGATGTGACCTTTCTACAACAGCTCCTAAATCTTCCTCTTGATTTCATCATTTTCCAGAACAGAGCGTTGATAGATCGGTCCATTGGGTAGCGGCGCACTTGGGGTCAGATCAATCGGGTGCTTGACCTGACAGTGAAGAGGAACCCCTGTGGGTGAGGTGAAGATGTCCCCGTACTCCTCCACAACCTTATCCATTTGTTGTTGTCATGTAGAGGAGCCCTATCTGGAGGTCGTGGCCACAATATTCTTCTTGCCCTGGGGGCAGATCATCAGGAAAACAAATTTCCTAGTTTGGTAAATGAGCTTACTGCATTGTTTTGCAGTAACCAAAGAGATGGCGGCAGGAGGTGGTACCTCTAGTATCCTGTACAACTTATTTCCCAAAGTAACAATAACAGCACGAGGTCGAGACTCATACACAGCATGACGCTTCCACAAGTATGGTTGTCCTAATAATACATCAGAAACATCAATAGGAGCAACATCACATAATACCTCATCGAGTGAAGACGATGCTATAGGAAGAGGCGGCAGCTGCTTTGGCGACGGGAGATCTCTCGTCCTTGGTGAAGCCACCCCGATGGTGTATGGATGTGGTGGTGGTCGGCAAGCCAAGCCTTCACGGCGTGCTGAAATGAGGTTCTTTTGGCTCCCATTGTACGACAATGAAGCGTACGAGCCCTTGCCCACATTTGGGAGTGGAAGAGACGTTCCTCCTCGTCCGGATCTTCCAGTTCCTCCTTCTGGATCTTCGTAGTGGCAACAGTGGCATTGGGCTCCGCATCAATAATCTGTTTCCCTTTTTCATTCCCCTTGTCAGGTTCTGATTCAGAGTCGGAGCATGCATCTGACTCAAAAGCCCTCATCTCGACCACTAGCGACTGCGTGGCCCGACACTCACTCATGTTGTGAGTGGAGCTCTTATGGAACTCACACCACTTTCCCATGTCCTTCTTTGGCTTTGTAGTGTTGTTCTTTTCTTGTGGCTTTGACGGGTTGTATTTAGCCACCATACCTTGGCTTTGTCATTTGTTCTGCGGTTTGGAAGCACCTTTCCCTTGCTTTTGATTCGCAGATCCAAAGTCTCGCTTCTTATGTTTGAATTTCTGCTCAATCTTGGCAGCATACCGGTATGCCGTACCAAGCGAGGAGATGTCGAGGAACTCCATTTCCTCCTGAATGTATCTGTGCAGATAGCTGCGATAATTTAGCACCAAATGTTTCTCTGAATCTTTGATACCCAACTTTGTGCGCAGGGTATGGAGCAGTTCATCGAGCTCATGCATCTTGATCCCTTTGTTGTCGTGACATGGTCCATTGTATGTACTTGTCCTCCTGTAGCTCCCCACGAGATAAATCTTGTTCCTTAGCGGCGTCTCGGAAAGAATTCAAGTTGGTACGACCAACGAGAGAGGGTTATCTGGTCCTTGTTCTCATAGTAGGTGTCCCACCAGTTCTTAACATGGGGGGTAGCTTTGAGGAGTGCAAAAATAATCTTCTCCTTGTCTGAAAAGTCATGAACGGAGAAATATCCTTCTAACAGATTCAACCATCTATCTACGGCATCTACATCTATTTGACCCTCAAATATGGGAATGTCAAAATTTGCTTGTACCTTAAAAGGAGTCGCGCCTCCAGAGTGGCTGCTGGATGCAGATGCGTCGCCGGTGGGTAGCCGTTGAAGGATCTGAGCAAAGCTATCCATCATCGCATTCCTTTGTTTTTCGAGGGCCTCCTCGAGAAATATTTTGATAGGATCTCCTTCTTCCTCATCTTTCTTTTCGTCCCCCATGGGCATTCGTCGAGGTTTGCGAGGCTGATCTTGCAAAGGTTCCACCAGATCGAGCCCTAGCTCCTTATACCCCGACCTCATTGGGGACATGCAAAGAAGGATCGAGAAAAAGAAGACCGCTCTGATACCAACGTCCCGGATTTATGCGGGAACACAACCGGAATAAACATATAACCATAAATACAGAGATGCAACGGAAATAACACTTCATTTCATTAATATCAAGAACTAAAATTTGCTTACAGACAGAATGGAAATAAAACTAGCTAGGGCGCTAGTAGCTATCTCTGAGAAGAGATGTGGCGGCTACAGGCCTCTGAACTGAGTTACAATGAGGCTCGAGGGCCTATTTATTATTGAGAAACAATGGAGAACCCTAAAAATCCCAAAAACCTAACCCTAGGAGATGAAGCGCCAAAACTATGGGCCTCGTTTGGGTAAATTGGTGTTTCAACTTCCCAGGGACGTAACTTTGGCATACTATCTCCATTTGACGCACATGATACATCATTAGAAAGCTCTATCTGAGGACTAAAACTTTCACCATGAATATCATTTCAAAATGGAATGATTTTCGCTGGAGGCGCGATGCCCAAAAAACGTCGTTTAGGGCCTCAAAACGGCTCCGGAAGTTCAGGACCCGAAAAAATGCTAAAAATAGTAAGTTATGCCGAAACTGAAAAACTGAAAGAGACAATGGTGGGGGCCCAAGTGGAATAGGCGGGTGGCCACCAATATCCACCTGGATCATAATTATCCCTGTTTTTTCATCAAAACGCGAATTCCTTTCTGAATCCACAAGAACCAGAAATGGAAATTCGGGTAGCTTTGAATGTCGCACCTCTGAATGCCCCTCACATAGATTTGGACTATCTACCTCTAGTAGATAGGGATTTTCAAATTAAAGACCTCGTCCTTAGTGAAAATCCTCTCAGAATTTTTTTCCAATGCAGAGATAGCTCCTTGAACGACTCTGACATTTTTGGACTATGGGAGTCCAATCTCCCGATGTATCTTCTACCCTCAGTCTATCCACAAAATGTTACAGTTTCAGCCTGGTCAAGCCCTGACTCCCCTTTCCATGGGAAATTTACTTGAGAAATCGACCAATTTATCCCAAGAAGAACTGAATCGTCTCTGCCAAAATTTCATGTTGCCAGAACATCAACCCAAAGGCCCACCTCCTTATGGATATACTTTTTTCACAGATATGGGAAGACTCATTTTGAATATGATATCCTCTGTAATGGGTTTCAACACTAGTGAATACGTGGATAATTTGACCCTAGTATTGTTATCAATTTTTACTTCTGGACAGCCTCCTGCTGTCAAATGTGATTTTGCTTCCTACATTGCTGATAAAATTCATGATCAATTCATGAGATTGGAAGATGAAAGAGTTTTCAAATATTCCACTGTTATATACCATCTCATGCTTTATTATCAATCAGAGAGTTTCCCTTTCCATGTCATGAAACGTGATGCCAAAGGAAATCCAAGGTTTGTAATTTTTTGGTCTGCAATCTTCCATAATTCCTCTGATTCTCCTTATTCCCACAATGAGTTCAATGACCTATTTGTGCACCCTGCAACTACCTTATTAATAGGAGTTTCCCCTCCTAGGGTCAATAATAATATGAAGAAAAATCTCCAAATTTCCAAGCAATACAGGATAGGTGATTGGTACCTATACCAAAATCATATAGAAATTAGAATATATGGGTGTGAGCTATGTCCTTTCAAGTTACCAAAATATGTCCCAATGAAGCTCTTTGCCTTAGAGTATTTCAGACAAATGATAAATTCAGACATAGTCCATTTTTGCAATGCAAAGAAAAAATCTCAGCTCAGAATTAAGAGTCAATTAGGTCCTTTTGTCTGTAATTTTAGAGACGCAGGAAAATAAGTTGAAAGAATCCTAGAAGATTATATCAAATTGAAAAAAAGTTTCCACTGGGTACCTTATGACCCAAACAATTTTATTTGTGATAGAAGGATGAAGAACAAATTGTCACCATACCTTCACCATAGAATTCCAGAAATTGAACAATTTGCAAATATGGATGAATGGATGGAAGGGACCTTAATAGAACAAGATAGTGAACAGGTCAGTGTTGAAAATGTTATGAAATATCTTGAGAAAATACTTGACCTGGATTCTTTTGGACAGGTGCAAAGACCAGGAATTGGCCCTTCTTCTGTTGGAACCTCTCAACAAAATTTGCAGGAAAGTAGTGCACTGGCCACAGTAGCATCTAAAGGGAAGGAAAAGGAGGCTGATACACAAGTCACAGAGAAATTCACAATGACGGAGAAGCCTGAAACTTCCAAGGAACAAGCCCAAATACAGATTCCTCCCACTCAGATTAATGTGGCAGAAGTTTAAATTTTGCAAACTCCTCTCAATGAAGAAAAAGGTAAGAAGAGAGATGCAGAAATAGCCACTCCTATCAATGGATCTTCAGAACAACCTGGTGTCAAAAGACAAAAATTAAATCCTCTTTCAGAAGTGGAATTTGTTCAAGAAACCATCGATAATCAGAGGAGAGAAGAATTAGATAGTCAGCAAACATGCACAATCAGTGGAACATCCACTAATTCACATAGAAAAGAGCTACAAAGACAGCAAAGTGCAGAAGTATCTTCCTTCAAACCACCGGTGAAGGATGCCCGGGATATTAAGAAAACATTTATAAATATAAAGGCTAGAAATGATGCATTAAGACTTCAAATCTATAATCAATATTTGAAGATGGCTCCCAAAAATCAACAAATATTGATGTCATCCTATGACATCCAGCAGGGTAAAATGGTGATGAGTCATTTCAAGCCCAAAGTGCAGCAGCCTCAAACAAATGCAGATTATGTTAGAACCAATTTTGAAGTCATGGCAAAGGATATTCATCCTTTGTATCAGATTGAGCTGCACAAACAAACACGAGAGATGATTTATTCAACTTTCACTGATAAATCAATGATGACCCAAATATTACAGGATTCCTTGAATAATACTACTGCTCAATTGCATCTTGAGAAAGCCTCTTCCCAGGCTAAGGACAAAAAAATAAAGACTTTGGAAGAAATAATTATTGGATTGGGTCATAATCCCAAAGATTTCAAAGGTATATAAGCCTTGATTAAGAAGAAAGATGATGATATTGCAGCCTTAAGGAAACAGCTGAAGTTGCCATCTTCAAGACATCCACAAACTGCAGAAATCATAAAGCAAAACTCTGAAGAAGAATTGATGGATTTGCTCTTGAAACTGAATGAGCAACTAAATGAGACTGAAAAGAAACTTGAAAATGCATTAAAGGACAAGCAGGCAAACATTCCAGCATCTACAGCAGAAGTAATTATAGGTACAACAACAACAAGTCAGCCAACAGAATTATCACAGGTCAACGCTTCCAATTTAAGCATTGAAGAATTAATAAATCAATGGAGGAATTGAAACTCCAAGTGACAGAGCTTCTGAAAACAAAGGTACAGTTTATTACCTTAGAACAAAAATATGATCTCTCAAAGGTAAGTGTTGAAGAAAAGACAAGAGAGATCAACAGATTAGAAAAAATGGTGAGAGCATTAGAAAGGGATCTCACATTGGAGAAACCTTTGGGAGAAATCAAAGAAATTATTTGGACCAACATCATTCAGTCAATAAAAGATGTCTGGCCATCAATCCAAATAATGTATGAGCAGAATGATATAATTAAATTGGATCTCGAAGAAATTTTAAAGGCAAGAGAAGAATTAGGAAACATGCCTGAAGAAGCCAATGATCTTATACAATTTTTGAATACCAAGAACAGATATCAACTTGAAGAAATAGGCATACAAGACAGAACAGGAACAATTTTGGAGATTAAAAGAGTTTTTACTAAAAGAAATCTGATGCAGAATCTAGAAAGAAGATGCTCTGATATGCAGGAAGAAGTCAATGCCTTTACAAAGAGATTCAATATTTTGCAGACTAAAGGATTGCCAAGTCCTTTAATTTCAAAGGATAAACTTATGAGCCTTGAAAACTATGTTGAGAAATTGAATAAATATGCTGACAACCAGGCCAGTTCATCAACCAGTTCATCAGTAACAAAAGCATTGCCTACAGGAAATATTCTTCATGACAATCTAGAAAAAAAAAATTATCTCGAACATGAGGTAAAACACTTATTCCCAATTCAACCTACTTTCTTCAGATATACAGAGACTGATGAAACTATGAGGAAGCTTCAAAGAACAAGAATACCAGAAATACAATGGTGGGAAGAAATGTTAGACCTTTTTTAAATATTATCCTTGCATGAATTTTGATTATTTACTTCAGTAAGACATGATAAAAAGGATAAACAAAGATCAAACAGAAGTCAAAGTTTATCAGTACAGGTAAAGAGTATCAGTAAAACAGAGAAGCCAGCACAGAATTACTAAATAGGACAGCAGCAAGCCCAATCATAGGGCCTGCCTCCAGCACATTCTCAAAAGAAGGAAACATCACAACATCGGTTATCCTTTCTCTTATCTACGAGACCATCTGTCTCTATTTTCTTGTAATGTATCCATGAGTCATCCTAGATTATATTTCATTTTGTTAGGAGATATTTTTTATATAATTCTTTGTATAAATACTCCCTCAATTGGAGTATTGAGGGGTGGATTCTTAGAATTTGCTATAACATTGATTATTTTGGAATAAAGTGCTGTTGGATAAATTTCGTATGGCTAGCTGGATAAAGAATTGATGCAAAAGACTTTTCACAGGATTCTTGAGTCAGACAATGGATCAATAAGTCATCTATCTCTTATGTTTTAGAGTTTTATATTTGTTTATTATACCATCTATGTTTCATATCTGAATGATAAACGAAAAGGAATAATTCAGAAAGTGCTTAAGTGCAATCTGTTTTCAATCGTTGTTGTTCTTAGTGTTTTCTTCTAAACTAGTTTAAACAGCGAATTCTTAATTGCTCATGTTTTCTAGTTTATTCATTTTGATTATTTGATAAAGAATTCTTAATTTCTCTTTGTCAACAATCAGTCAAGTTCCCTCTTTCGAATATGTTGAAGGATTCTTAGTTGCCCTTCACCCATTTCGAGTCCATTCCATTCATTTTAGGTCTATAATTGTTCTTTATTTGATTACCTTGCTCTATGAAACCATCTCTTGTTAAGAAACTTAATCGAGTTAAGCGATCTTTCTTTGACTCCATTAGCCCAATGCCCTAAATTACTCAGTCTTACCCTTTACTATATAATTTCATCACCCAAACTCAATCAAAATCCCTGGACTTTCATAACTAGCCTAATATCTTTCAAAAAAAAGCTAAATCTTACAGAGAGAGCCCTCTCTGGGTACAGATTGGCTAGATTCTGTACCTAAAATTTGGTTTGTGGTTACCTCGGACCCCTTTCCTCTTCCAACAACTTCAAGGAAAATCTGAGTGATAACACAGTGCATTGTTAAAACTATGTTTTACATCCTTTTTAATGAAGAAGTACCTTGAATATTTGATGTGTAGCTGACTGTTGATGTGAAGCTTTGATACCACCTATTTGTGGAGGGCCCTTGCAAATATTGAAGGTTCTGCATTTTATATTTTTAATGTAGTTGTTTTCGAGTTTTCATTTTATCATTTGATGTAGTTATTTTCATAATTCCAATTTGTCATTTGTTGTAGTTGTTTTTATAATTCCATTTTTCCCTTCGAAGTAGATGGTTCCATAGTTTTCCTTTATCATATTTTCATTAATATTCCTTTTCAAATTATCAAATTGCAAAGTGATTCATAGTTTTAACTTTCAATAACAACAATGATTTATTTTAAAATTGTTTCACAAGTTCATGTGTAGTTTACTTCAAAAAGCATTGAGTGATTTCTTTTCTAGTTTTTGAATGAGTTCTTTTCACGAGCATGAGTGGTTTCTTTACAGGCAATAATGATTAAGTGATTTCCTTTCAATATATGAGTGAGTTCTTTTTTAATTCAAGAGTGATTTATTTTCAGAGTAATGGTGATTTGTTTATTTCTTTACAAGTTTCATTGCCATAACATTTCATTTCAAAAAAAATAAAAATGTACAAATTCTCTTTTCTAGAATTTTATTTTATCTCTGTACACTAGACTGTTAGAGCTTTTAGATTGTTTCAGGTTTTGCAGAATAGAAATCATGTTGATTTTTAGGAACTTAGTTGTGATTTGAATTTATCAATTTCACTAAGAACATAAGAATGAAAGCATCCTTAGAAGTAAGCTCTACAAACTTAATCATCATATCAATAAACTAAATTAAAAAAATGGCTTCTAGCATATATCTTGCACTTGCACTTCACAAGTTTACCAACTCTGGTCGATAATTTATGTAATAAATTAAAGACAATTAAATTGACAAACAGGGAGTGAAGCTGCAAGGATTCACAACTGTTGACTGGGCGGGAAGTCCATCAAATCGAAAGAGCACTTTAGGAGGAAGTTTCAGTATTGGGTCAGCAACATCTTCTTGGTACAACAGGAAGCAGAGATCAGTTGCACTCAGTTCAACAGAGTAAAGTACATGGTTGTCATTCAAGCAGCTTGTGAAGCTATCTGGATGAGGAAGATCCTTGTTGGGTTATTTGGTCAGATGATGGATCCCACTGTGATTTACTGTGACAACCATAGTTGTATCAAACTCTTTGAGAATCTAGTTTTTCATGATAAATCCAAGCATATCGACATCTGGTATCACCATCTACGAGATTGTGTACAGAGGCAGATTATGCTGTTAGAATACATTCCTACATAGGAATAGGATGTAGATATTTTCACAAAGGCTTTGTCAAGAGGAAAATTTGAGTTCCATAAAGGAAAGATTGGAGCATTTGATAATCCCTTTATTTTTGAGAGGGAGTGTTCAAATGCAGCAAGAAAGTCTCAATTTTGATTTTTCCTTAATTAAAATTGAGAAAATCGAAATTCCACGTCGCAAGAGAACTTGAATGAGTTAACTGAGTTGTTATCACTCAGTTAGCTTAGTTAATTTGAGTTGTGGGCTTAACTTGAGTTGTGTACAATGATTCCTAAATCTTAGGAGCCTAGTTTGAGTTTAATTTCATTTGTAACAATTTAATTAAGTTAAATTGAGTTATGGTAAGTTAAACTAGTTCCAACTATTGGAGGAACTAGTAGGAGGTCTAGTAGTTGGGTGCAACGTCAATTTTCAACTAGTTAATTGATTAATCAACCTTAATTAACTCATGCATGCATGAAATTTGAGTTACCCAATTGATATTGGAGTTTGAGGGCTGTTGGAGAGGTAAATCCCCTCTGCGGATAGAGGTGATCCCTACTAGCCCAGATCAGGTCTAGCAACAATCAGACACGCAGTGACACAGGTCTATAGTTACAAAAACGAAAAAACATAACGATTTTCCTACCTCAGGTCCTACGCAATGGTCGTCGAAGAAAGGATGACGCTTCTCGTCCTCCGCTTTGGTAGATCACGATCCTTCCACTTAACACGTCTAAACACCTGCACGCATGCGAAGAAACACGACGATACACAACATAGAATCTAAATCTTGTAACCATACATTAGTCAGAGAGGATGTAATTCATTGCATCAAAGACAAAGACACATGAATGAAACCATAATCAAAGTTGCTTATCACTAATAATAACAAAGGAAAGATACAACCCAAAGCTCTGATGCTGGATCTTCCTTCGACGGGGCTGACAGCGGAGCACGTCTCAATGAAGCTTGTCAGAAATGGGAAAAAGCTCTCTCTCTTTGGCTTGGCTCTCAAAGGTTGTCTGGCGATAGTCTCCTTGCTATATACTCAGCTCTTCTCTAGTGCTATTAGGACTACTGGTTTTCTAAGGGAAAATGGCAAGCTTATATAGATGGTGGAAGGGGAGTTGGGATCCCTACAATTGTGGGATTGGCCCTATCCTCAAGGAAGCTCCCATGATAGGTGGAAAACCACCTCCACTACATGGAGATCGGGAGCCAAACTTCCCAACTCATTTTAAAGACTCGTTGAGGAGTTTGTTGGAATCAAACTTCCACCATTTATTTTTAAAAAACAATCCTTATTAAGCTTGGTGCGAGAAATACACTGGGACAGAGCGCCAGTTGGGGCGCCCTCTTTGGTGCATTTTCCCCATTGGCACGAGGGCTAAACTGGCTAGTCGCGCCAATACCAAAAGATCAGTTCTTAGGGTTTTTCAAAGGAAAATTTCTTCAGAGGAATGATTATCCTTGTCAAGGGGGATGCCATGAAAGTGGTTTCAGGTTATGTCACTGCTCACAGGTCACGGAAAAGGCCCTCCAATGTGCAGGACGGGGGATCGCAGGGACGGTGACAAATTACTGCGTAACAAGGGCAGTGTACTA